>MJUU01035395.1:0-16113 GCA_002080025.1 Modiolus philippinarum | reverse complement strand
ATAAAGGGCAATAACTTCAACATGGGTATTCAGATTTGCTTCAAAATTTTCAGAGGGATAGATCTTGGTATGCTGAACATTTTTGCAATTTCAAGTTGGCTTCTATCTGTTATAGTTTTCCTAATAAAAAATTAAAAATATTAAAATTTTGAAAATTTTACGGAAAAGGGGCAATAACTCCAACATGGGTCATCGGATTTTCTTCAAAATTGCACGGCGGGTAGATCTTGTCATTCTGATCATTTTTACCCTTTGTCAGATTTTTGATATCTGCTACGGTTTTTGAGTTATTTGCCAAAAACAGCAATCTACCCCTACGTTCTATTTTTAGTAACAGCGGCCATGTTGTTTGGTCCTCGGACTAACCGAACACATTTTTTAAACTACATACCCTGGTGATGATCCAGGCCAAGTTTGGTTTCATTTGGCCCAGTAGTTTCAGAGGAGAAGATTTTTGAAGAAAAGTTTACGACGGACGGACGGACGGACGGACGGACGGACGACGGACGACGGACGACGGACGCCAAGTGATGGCAAAAGCTCACCCTGGCTTTAGCCAGGTGAGCTAAAAAAGATATATATAACTTTAAAGCCACGAAAACTCGAAAATCACACTTCTTGTGTGTTGAGATAGACTGTTTTCAGTCTTTACATGTACTTTCGTAAGTTTTTGAAATATTAGCGATTAACCTTGGAAAGTCAATTTAATCAATGTCTCCTCAATGCCATTTTCGGGAGAAACATATATAACATCAAATTAAGAAATGAAGGTAAAGTATAAAAATGCCTCATCAATTTTTCCCCCAACATTTTCATATTTCTGGAAATCGTCAAGTCCTGAACTTCGGGGGAAAATGACGCAATTCGTTGTATTCTTTGGGAAACCCTTAACATCATTTAAAATGTAAATTTTGCTGATCATCGGATTTTTTCCCCGAATTAATGCAGATGTAGTGTGTTAAGGGCAAAGTTATATCGAATAAATGCTTCAATCGCAAAGTATGCTTTTTTGCCGAAATTGTAATGAACTTTTTCTGTTGGCTAAAACGGTCTTGCAAAAATGCAACTATTTGTAATATCGTTGTAAAAAGCAATGGTAGCATTCAAACACAATCGAATATTCGTAATAGGTCATGCGCCACCGGCGGATCAAGGCTTCGAAAAAGGGAGGTTCCAGTGGAGTTCCAGTCTTTTTTTTTTACCTAAATTCTGCACGAAATTTAAAGTTTTTCCGGAAAAAAGGGGTTTCCAACCTCTGGAATCTTCCCTGATGATCCGGCAATGTGCGCTTAATTGATTAAATGTGAGAGTTATTGCGGATTTTTGTTTCGTTCTGTGTTTAATTAACCGCAATTATTATAAAAATCTAACCGACTAAATTTTAATTGAAGAAAACATTTTACCGGGCGAATAATTAATTTAAATAATGTGACAAAAATGTTTTATATTTAGTGCAATAAAAGTACTGCTCGGCGAGAAACAACTAACTTAAAATTGTCAATTTGAAGGTCATGAAAGTCTTAAAAACAGCATCGCTTTTATTCTTTGCATGCGTTAATACAAACGCGAATGAACAAAGTCACCGGAAAAAAAACTAAAACTGGTGTTACATTGCAGTTTAAAGTCGGTAAACTTATTTTCACAATTATAGTACCAGTTATATATGAAGCACTGTTTGCGCAATTCTATTCGTATCGACGTCGGTAAACGTGATCCTAGACGTTATGAAAAACTAGCATTTTCCTGCATAAGTACGTATCTTTGAATGCATTTATAGAAAAATCAAGCATGGTGACCTACCAAAATTTTCATATTTTTAAAATGCTCAGAACTTCTGCAGTATTGTGTTAGTTTTTTGAAAAACTGTAGGACGTATAACTATTTTTAAAACAACATTTTTCTTATTTTTTAGCCGTCAAAAACCCACTTTCCCTATATATTCAATGTAAATTTAGGTCAAACTGGACGATTTTCAAACTACTAGGAAACGAAAACGAGTATGGGTACCCCATTTTATCTTTTTATATTTCAATGTATCTCAAGCTTAGCAATCATGCAAAAAATCAGAATTTTGTAGGAAATTGTCAATTACTTCGACTTGACTTTAAGACAGTAGTTTTATAGGGGAATTGAATAGGCCATGTTTTTTATTTATTTAACATCAAATCGTGTGTTTTTGTTCATTTTCAGTGTCTTAAGTATCTCAATTTTCAAATTATCTGAGTAATAACAGATTGAATAATGATTGATATATGATTTTTTAAAGAAAAATATCATTTAGACTGACGGTTCGGTTCTCACTTACTTTATTAAAGAGTTTTCTTTTGCCATATGCTTTTTTTATAACTTCAGTATCATAAGAATCATAAATAAAAATACAAAAATACTCCATTTGCATGAAAAACAGTGAGTTTCATTATGCTATTAACCTGTTTCAAAGAGTAACCTCTAATCAGCATCATTAGAATAAAATAATATGGAAAGTTGTCCAAAAAGAAGTACTCATTACCAAAAAATATCGAAATATGAGCCAAATCCAGTACCAAGGGCAGTACCGATTGCCATACACTGAATGAAGCCTCAGTACTTTTTAGTGGTTAGAATTTTGATGAAAACGGCGAATTTCTATAAAACCCAAGGTAAAATTTTCATGTCATACAAGTCTGACTATTGGGCTGGTGAATACCCTTGAGGACCTCTGTCAACAAGCAGTTGCATCGGCCCAATGCTTCAAAATACAAAAAAAAAAAAAAAAATAACCAAGTTGCATGAAAACAGTATAAATCAGCAATTAGGACCAATTGCAATACTAAGGATATCGACAGAAATAATGATAATCGCCTTACCCGCAGTATATTTATTGACGTTGAAATACCAACAACTTAATAATAATAAAAATATTGTTGACAAAAAAGTGTAGGAAACTACAGAATAGTTTTGATAACCATGCAACAAAGCATACAACATATAAATCAGTGGTTTCCTACACTTTTTGTCACGAATATTTTTATTTATTTTCAGTTCTTGATATTTGTTCTTTGCTAGAATCCTGGAAATCAGCTATGAATGCTTATTTTGTCTATTTTCAATTGACGTACTTGAATCCATAACATATTTTCTTAAAAATATCCATGAAAGCACTGTTTAATGTATTTACTTTCTAATGCTTATATTGAGATCCGTTTAAAGACAGAGCTTTGCACTTTACTCTCGAGAGATACTGCTCCGTAATGTTATGACAAATTCATATATCTTTGAAATTTATAAGCCTTACTCGTGTCTTATTTAGGCCACATAAGTTCAAACAACATCAGATTAGCACATAGTTTCTATCAGTGCAGTTTTTGAGTGATGTGCTGATGAATTAGCGTCATTTCACCCAATGGTTTGCTAGTTGATGGTACACAAAAAAGGAAAGACAGAAAATATTCGATCAGTCAGACCAGGTGTCATTTAGAAAATTCAGTCAGACTGGGAATGCCTATCTTTATATCAAATATATATATACAATTATTGAAATCTGCATACATTGTAATTACTTGTATATTTGGTGTATTTGCTTTGAACAAAACAACATCAGAGGTACAGTTGTTTTCAATGTTTTCCATATTTAAGTTTTTTTGATTCCATGCATCAATGTCTCTGTTTTGGCGTCTTTGTAACTTTTCGAAAAATAACGGACCCTTGGAAATTTTAAAATGTAATCTTTTTTTGGTTCAAAATTGTTTTACCAAAAATCTTTATTGATAAAATGTTAGATTGTAACAACGACAACAATTAAAAACTGCAATTTTGATGTATATACCCTCACAACAGAAAATTTGGTTCGGTTCTCGGTGTCCTGCGAGTAGTATCATGAGTATCATCTTCCCAAACACTGTGAGATGGCTAACATAGACACAAAATGCTATTTACAGCCGTGTTCAATTGCTAAGATATAAGAAAGCATACTAGGTTGGCATATATTGATTTTACTCCTAGGAAGTGCATATACCAGATACCACCTTGCACGATTTTTGACAACATTTGAGCATATTTTAAAAATGGCTCACCATATTAACAAAATGCACGACTAAATGGCCATGCTTCTTCGTAGGTAGCTTATGTCTATTATGGGTAAAAAGAATTGGAAAAGAATGGAATTTTGAAGACTAAAATTCAAAACTTATCATATAGCCTGCAGTAACAAAATGTTTCTGAAGACCGTTAAAGTGATGCCAATATCACCATGTGGGTTGATCATCCTTATTTTGTTAATTTCTAAAAGTTTTCAACAACGCAGTATAGGGCAACAGGACTTATTTTGGGAAATACAGCCCAACAGCGGAAGCAGTAGTAGAAAAAATATCTAAAAATATCTTATAATAATGAGCTATATCTTCAAAATAATAGCAATGCACGCGTGAACAAAAATCTCGAATAAATTTTATCATAATCAGGTTGAAGCATCTTGTAAGAGAGAAACTTTGTTCGATTTATTTGATCATGATGACGACATGTTAATTATAAATCATTTCATAAATGACAAAGATAAAGCTGTGAAATCATCACACGCAATTCCATTTTCTAGTTGGTTACACCTTTAGATGGACTAAAAGAAAATTTTCAATAAGAAGTCATCTAAATGTAATTTGTCATACACAATTATGTAATATCATATTTTAATTTGTCAATAAAGTACTCAGAGTGAATGGTCTTCAGCCTCAAGAACGATTGCAATTCTATTAGCAATAAAAAAAATAAATATTATGATTTTGATCAAACAAATGCCTTTTTAATGACATAATAATAATTACGAATAAAGTCATTTATATCTTGATGAATTCCCTAACAAAGATGGTCAAGATTTTCAAATGCTGTAGTGTACGTGTGACAGATCGAGTCAAATGAATTCAGGTCTTATCTCATAACAGTTCAGGGATGTTTGACACCATATGAACATTGTTGTTTTTCTCTCTTTTTGCCATTAGTATCATTTATTGATAATTTGTATGAGACTCCTTTGATCTCGTGAAGCAAATATTTTCAGTATTTTCTACTGTCCGAATACGAAAAAAATATTGGCAAAAAGTATCTTAGGCCACGCCTTCTTAATCAAATATTGTCTCTAATAATAGACCCCACTGGTGGGTTTGTGCATTTTCGTGAACAATATGTTTCGTATAAAAATCATATCTTCCATTATTCGAAGAAAAACTACCGCAGAACTTTTCCTGGATTTTTTATTTTGATGTTTATCTTACAGATTTTTTTATGTCGATTGTTTATAATCCTAATTTACATACAAATATGCATTGTGTAAAGATAAAAGGGGAAAGGGAAATTTTGACTGTTGTAAAATCAACAATCAAATACATGGGAAAATGAATACCGGAACGAAAAGGTAGAAAAGGGAAAAAAATCCCAAAACACGACAATTCAGAGGTTACACAAATGGAGATATCACGAAAAAAAGGAGACAAACACAAATGAGCAAGAACGACATTAAATAAACAGTTTTGCAATTGTTTATATTCGTCATAGTTGACTTGACGTGTATGTAAGATTCTATTGTTATCAGACTTAGTTACGCGGACATGGGCTCAGCTCGTTTAAAAAAAAATGACTGAATTAATGCATAAAGGTCGTTTTGAAGGCCCCATGGTTACTTCAAGATGAAGAACTATAAGAAGCAGTGTTCCATTGCTTAATTTTACCATGTGTTTGTAGAGACTTTGTCTCATTTGCATTTACCCGGCACCTGAATAGGTTTTCAGGGGCTTTGGCTACAGAGCTGCCGGGCGCGTCCCCAGGTGGTGGATAGGGGAATGCCCTGTCTTTGCGGGGTAGTCAGGTCATAATACGGAAAGCCTGACCGCGAACCATTGTAGCCAAACTGTGTGGAGAAACGCCACGCTCCATGCAGTATAAAGACCCCTTCTATATTTCTCTAAAGAGAGCAGACGCACTGGGTGTCGTATAGAAGGCTAAATTTCCTGCCCCTACCCATTTCTCCCCTTTTCCAGTGGCAATCAAAAGTCGTTGCCCCGGTTGTCCCTTCCACCTTTATTTCTTTCTTCTTTTACTTACAATTTGTTTTCAATTGATTAACTTGTTCTCGTCCTGATATAGCTGAAATATTGCTCATTGGACGTTAAACTCTAACTAATCAATCAATCAATCATTTGCATTTACTCTATATCCCTTCATTGTTTATAAAGTCCGGCAATCGTTGCTTACTTTTGTCTTTTGTTTCTGCATTTTGCACGTTAATATATGACGTTCTAAACAAAATATTAAACGTCATTTTTTCGCGGAAAACGTTTTCAAATTTCAATTTTATCGTGAATTCTCGGTGTCATATGACGAGACTAACAGACCCTATTATAACTTTTTGGCAATTGTAGGTGTTTCCTGTTAGTCTAGTTTAAAAAAATCAACATAAGGATAGGACTTCATACCGTATTATTTTATATGTACCAATACCGGTTAAAGTTGCTTTGAGTTGTTGAACTTTCCCCCCAAAACCCCAAAATACTGAAATTACATTAAATTTTAGTTCTGTACATGTCCATTTCTACAAGTGTAAATTACAAATACCAGAACATGGCAATACTTAGGCAACACAAATGGAGATATCACGAGACAATATAAACAAAAACGTGCAAGAACACTTATCTGTCTCTGGCAATGAGTTGACCACGTCATTTGTTTCACTAAGCTATTAATTAACAATTCAATTTTAATTGTATATTTTCCGTACATGTACAGTTGGCCATGCTTACAGTCAGTCAACGGAATAAAATATACGTTGGCGGACCTCCAGAAAAAATAATATGATTGTATTAATCTTTGACAAAATATGACTTCCATTTTTAGATCGAAACAATAAATGCAGAATGATGTCATGCATTATTTTCCATCTATGTTTTATACACGTGGTATTGTAAACAAGCGAAATCACATTGTAGGTACTTAGTTTTTGATTATTCAGGTTTAGACTTAAAACAATTTCGGATAGCTATTAGAATTGAAGAAATATAATAGTAAGTAGATGATGAACTTCAATTTAGATATAATCGAAATAACTATTTCCAAATATTCAAAACCTTGAAACCCCTCTCTGTAATTCTCACGAATATTCTATCTACTGTTAACAAAAATTTTCTAAAAGATAAAAAGAAAATAATGACTGCAATTGTCGATATATTGATTATTATACCTCCTCATTTTAGCCGGGCGGTATAGTGACCATGGTGTCCGTTCGTTAGTCTGTTCGTCCTTTGTTCGTCCACCCGTTTGTCGTTCGTCCGTCCGCTTTAGGGGTTCTCAAATAATTATAAGACTTAAATATTTGTTTACTACGCTTCTATACATTTTACCTTCATGAACAAAAAAAAAAGAAGATAAAATGTTAGGCTCATTCAAGAAGGTTTTTGTTACAACAGTGTATATGTCTCTATCTATCATACATAGTTAATGCTGTTTAACCTATATATGAGTTTGAAATACAATAATTAATACCTAAGTATTTGTTTATTCATAGATGTATTAGACATGTCAATTGCATCTATGGTTTATTCAATTTCTATAAATGTGATTTTTTTGTCCTGACGCAGTTCAAATCAAAATATTTTATAGACGACAAATAAAGGAATGATGTATGTAACAAATACAGAACAAATCATCAAACGTATTTTAAAGCATCAAAGAACAGGGCCTTTACACGACGTCAGATTCGTTAGTTTCTGTGATTTATATTTCAACTTTCTAAATCAAATTGCATTTTGGAACGGCATTTAAGTAATTGACTCCTGTGGTTTGAGAATTGTCCCCCACCCCCAACTTACAGTTTATCAAACAAAAGCATCGACCCAGCGGTAAAAATAACAATTGCAAGGCGTCTCTAGATTTAATTTCTACAGCTAGCAAAGAGGTATGGCCATTTAGCCGTGAATTTTGTTCATTTGTTGGGCCATTTTCAAAATATGCTCAAATGTTGTCGAAAATCGAGCGAGATTGTCTCTGGTAAATGTTCTTCCTAGGAATATATTTAATGTATGCCAATCATGTATGCTTTCCGACATAATAGCAATTGAACATTGCTGTAAATAGCCTTTCCTGTCCAATTTAGCCATTTTACAGTACTTGGAAAGATAATACTACTCCAAGGACACCGAGAACCAAAACCAATTTTGTGTTGCGAGTACATATACAATTGTTTTTCAAAATATCAGTTTATTTAGTTTGGTTCTGGATGTCCTATACAACGAAGTTTAACAAAAACCTACAAAAATTGTCGAAATTTGTCAAAATTGCATACATTTGATACATTTGCAAAATTGGTATGCATAGAGAAACAAATTCACGGCTAATTGGCCATACCTATTAGTCAACCTCAAGTCAACTTCAAATAAAAAATTCTCAAGGCAAATAACCTACAGCTGTATAAAACTGATAAAGAACAAATAAATAACAAAACAATATATTCAAAAGTCACAAATTAGCGACAGACTGACTATTGCACGAATGAGATATCTCTTATATCTAAAAAGAAAATCTGAAATTTAGGTACTGCAAGTTTTTAAGCAATTAAATTTCTCTTTTCCGGGCCAGGTCCAAAGTACTGCACATTTTGGCACGTGAATACAGTCAAGAAATAGCAGTCCACCAGTGAAGTCATTGGTCGAGTGGTGCTTGGGGAGGGTGTGATTTTCAAAATAAACTGTCATTTCCGATCTTCTGACCTTCAGGTTGCGAACTACAGGCTATTATAACACACAATATCAGTTTTGCGTGTAAGGCGGAAAATATACTTTTTATCAGAATTGTAGCAAACTAGTGATTCAACAGAATGTAATATATTATCTTTTACAGAGAAACACCAATCAATTTTTAACCGGGTTTTCCATGGGAAAAATCCGGTTATTAAAATGGTGAAAATGGCTGGCGGTGGGCGGGTGGGCGGCTGCCAAATGGGTACATCATTTGTCCGGAGCAAATCTCCTACAGTATTTGAGACAGGAAGTTTTTATTTTGCAGATCAATTGTACATATATCAAAGGTGTGCATGGTACTTAGATTTTGATTTTTGATAATTAAGGTCAAAAATATCAGTTGTTGAACTTAGTCATTTTTACTTCAATTTTTTAACAATAGGGTATCCCCTTTGTCCGGAGCAAATCTCCTACAGTATTTGAGACAGGAAGTTTTTATTTTGCGGATCAATTGTACATATATCAAAGGTGTGCATGGTACTTTGATTTTTGATAATTTATGTCAAAAATATCAGTTTTTGAACTTAGTCATTTTTATATTAAATTTTTAACAATATGGTACCCACTTTGTCCGGAGCAAATCTCCTACAGTATTTGTATTTGTACCTGTATCAGAGGTGTGCAGAGTACTTTTATTTTCCTTTTTGATTAAAATCCAAGTTGCTGAACTTTCAGAGATAGGCTAGTTTAGAGGAAGGTTTAACATTGAAAATTTTAAGTACATTTCAAATATTCAGGATCAACCCATGTGTAATATATACTGTCCATGTTAAAGAAACCCCGGTTTGCTGTCACATTGACAGCTTTCCTCTTGTTGAACATAAATTAGAATACATATTCGAAAAAAACGTTGTAATTCATGAAATATGTGACATACTCCATCTTTTGGATAGTTAATTTGATGAAAAATAACACCAAAAACAAACGAGATTGCTTTTTCATTAACAATGTTATCACCATGTTTGCGATCTGAAAATAAATTTCCATTTCAATTATTTTGTTAATTATCTTCATAATCGTCCCTCCTACGAAATCCTTGTAATTTCCCTTTACTGCACTGATAAACATCAAGGCTTAGACAATTTACACATTGTTTTTTGCTTAAGATGGTCATTACTTGAGATAAAGTTCCAGACGCGCTATTTAGCATTTAAAGACAGAAAACATTAAATTGTCAAAAGGAGGGGATATCATCAATACATTCAAAATTATTTATGGTAGATCGACACTAATACACGGCTCATTCGATTGGCGCATATTATGAAGTACGAGTCGAATGCGAAATTGACTTTATTTTCAAGTCGGGATGTCCCTTTCTCGCTCTATTCATTGAAACGCCATAATAAAATGACAAATATCACACTTCAAACTTTATTGGCTTTGCCGCGAATTAACTCCCTTTTCCCGAAAATATTTTCTATTTCGCGAATTACATTAAATATCTCTCTTCATCGAATGGTGAAATTAAGATTTTTTCAGGCCAACAGATAGCGTATTTGCATCTCCCTTTAATATTAAAAAATAAGAAAAATCTAACTAATAGTTATTTCATATGAAATCTTAACAGTTAGCATGTTCTGACAATTCCATATATATTCCTTGTAAAAATTCCCCCAAAACGCAGAATTTGACCTGTTTTTTCAGAGACTGATAACAGAAAAAAATGATTGGTGACGTATAATTTTTATTTTATGTTTGGAACATTCGAGTTCAGAACAACGAAATATCTTAAAACAAGAACATTTGGTCTGATATTTTTATGAGGCTTGATCTACCTTAAACATTCAATACAGATAAATAGGAAATAGTAGTTTAAATAATATCTGAACAATTTTAGAAAATACTTGAAACTGTTAAGACATGCTTGTATGTCCGATTGCGGGGATATATTATCGATGTCCGAAAGTTTGTGGTGAAAAACAATGACAGTAGAAAACCGAAGGAACAAAGCACATGATTCCATAAATCAAAGTCCAGAGACAAGGGAAAGGCAAGAACACCAGAAGACGGAAGACCAAAGACACTACATGCCCACAAAACACACGAGCACTTCATGCAAAACACAAAAAAAAAACCCAAAACACTAACAGTGTGTACTCTAAAAAATAGTGACATCAGGTGCTATAGAAGGGTAAGCATGTCCTGCTCTGTATACACCATCCGTCACATTGTCAGTGGGTCAAGGGTAAAGTCAGAATAGATAATCTCAAATCCGGGAAGACGTGAATCTAGCTGAAAATATCAGTTTCATTTGCGATACCGACATTTCATATCTATCTATGATGTCGTGGTGACGGCCATAGAATTTTTAAAGGGATGAAAGTAACAACGGCTGAACATATCACTGACTCATCAGTTTTTGTGACAGTGCTTTTGCTCTTTCTAAAAAGTCACTGTATGAACTGCACGCTCTACAGTAAGGAATTAATTGTGAAATATACTCTCCATATGCTGGGGGGGGGGGAGTAGGTATATTGCTGCAGAAAAGGGAAAGTTCACAATGGGAAAGTCAAAATCATCAGGTTTGTCATGTAATCTAGATTTCAGACGGTGAATAAGCATGCAAAGACCAATAAGAGTTCAATGATTCAATAGATATCGGTTGTAACATACAATTATTGTGGGAACGTTCGTTGGTGTTACATAAAAACTGTAGTAACAATTTCTACTAGTCAATGAAATAAATGATAAACAGGTTCTTTTGTAACTTACAATTATTTGGGAATGTTGATTAGGGTAAGATAAAACCTGTAGTAACAATTCATACCAGTCAACGAAAGAAACGATACACAGTTACTTTTGTAACATACTGTTGATAAGGGTTATATAAAACCTGTAGTAACAATGTAATATAAGTCGACGAAAGAAGTGATACAAAGTTACTTTTGTAACATACAGTTATTAGGGGAATGTTGATTAAGGTTATATTAAACCTATAGTAAGGGAGCAAGCATTTGATTTTTATGGAAAAGGGGGGGGGGTCAAGGAAGGACAATCTGATCCTGGATATTTTTTTGACGCAATTTTTGAGCCTGTTTTTTCTCGTGCGAACTAATCCTGCCATTTTTTTTTTGGTCAAAGCCAGAAATTTTGCTTTATATATATATGTCATCCTGTTTTTTTCAGCTTCCTCTCGTCCTGATATTTTTTTCGCCAAATTTCTGATCCTGGTTTTTTTCAAATTCCTTCCTTGCCCCTACCTCTAAAATCACATGGTTGCTCCTATATATTAGTGAACGAAAGAAACGATACACATTAAATATTATTGTGGGAATGTTGATACCTGTAGTAACAATATAAACTAGTGAACGAAAGAAGCTATACACAGTTACTTTTGTAACATACAATTATTGTGGGAAATGTCGATTAGGTTTATATAAAACCTGTAGTGACAATTTATACTAGTCAAACAAAGAAATGCACATTTAATTTTGTAAATATCTAATTTTTGAAAGATTAGATGAATAAAAAAAAGAGGGGAAACAGGGAATGTGTCAACGAGACAGCTTAATTTATTATTCAAATCGTTACAACAAATGGATTGGACACAAGTTATTTCAACTTACAGAGGTCCTTTCCATATAATATATATATATTTACAATACAATTGCAATTTTGTATCTTTTCGTCAAGATTATTCCATTAATTAATACTAGATGGAAAAAAGAATTGGAATAAATTTGTAGCCTTGACCGTAGAATGTTAAACTCGGCTAGAAATCTTAGATTTCTAACATTTTTTTGAATAAAGGGATACATACAATCACTTAGATGTGACGGGCAGTGTGCGTTACAAAAATATATAATGTTTTCTTCTTTTTCGTCGAGACTCCAGTGTTTCCCAATCCAGTTTCAAAATATAGAGATTCAAGATTTTGTAAACCAGTAACAATTCTGGCCGCTTCGTGCTGAAATTGATCTATTTTGTGTTTATCAGTAGCACTTCACCCGTCCCATGGTTCACAAGAATATTCTAATAAAGGTAAAATATTTGAAAAATAGATTTTTTTCTAACTGTTGTCTACAAAGGCTAAATTTAAACTTTCGTAGCACTAACAATTGGCATGACACACTCTTTAAAATGTTTTGGATATGACAAGATCACTTACAATTAGAAGAAAAAGTAACGCCTAAAAAGTAACGCCTAAGTGTTTATGGTTCTCGACGAATGAACAGCTTCATTGTTGAAAAAAGATGTTTGGTTTTTCCTCGGAAGGAATAGTTGAAAACAGAACGCATTTTGTCTTTTTGGGATTAAAATCCACTAACCAAGCTTTCGACCAAGAATATATTTTATCAAGATCAGAATTAAGTAATCTTTCCATTTCCAGTTTGTTATTAGACGAATAGACGAAAAGGATAGCGAAGTGTTATCAGCGAATAATCTTGACAAACTTTCAGTACTGTCAGCAATATCATTGATAAATATTAGGAATAGTAACGGCCATAAAACTTACCTTTGGGGGAAACCATACTTAATTATCCCATATTCAGAATAAGTATTGTTAATTCCCATCCTCTGAACTCTACCTTTAATATAATTAGAAAGCCATATTAATAATGTTTTGAAAGATAACATGAAACTCCTACAATGGCCACAAATCACAATCACATACAAAAATCCACACGGGAATTCATCCCTTTTAAGCTGGGTAATGTTTAGGTAATATATCATAAACAGTACCTACACATTATCCTGAATCGGGACAAAACGTTATCCAATGGTACTTAAAATAAGAAATTCGTTCACATTTTTCTCAACCGGGCTAAGCATTTTCCAACCGGACTTAACCAATTATACGCGAAATCTTCTTACCTAAACTGTTCGCCAAAAACTAAGCGTAACAGGGGTGGAATTTGCACACGAAAAAATAACCATACAAACAAAAGCAAATAACACCAGGGATCAGAGATAGCCAGAGGTAAGGATCCGCAAGTGTAAAATACGTAATATGCGGTCTTGACGTTTTTCGGAGCACCTGATTATACTTCAGTTTTGTAGGGGTTCACACTGCTAGTACTTTTGTTATGTGGTGTTCTTGTTCATTATGTCACTCCAGACGTAGTTGGGGTGACATGTTGTTATTCTAAGTTTCTTCTTCTTCTGCTTCTTCTTCTTATTATTATTCCAATAATTTTTCCGAGCGATTTATTTTGTAATGGATGGATGGAATGATTTCAAACTTGGCACAAAGTTAGATCACCATCTAAAGTTGTATGCTGTGCGTTTGAAATTTTAAAATGGCTGCCTTTTCTGAGATGGCCGCCGAAATACGTCAAAATTTCAACCTTGTCGGAATTTAACGAAAATTGATTTCTAGGTAGATTTAAAGGCTGCGAATAAGGTTGAATCATCGAATCGGAGGTCTGGGGTCACATCGACTATTGCTTTCAATTGCAAATCTAATTTTAGTTCTATTTGTTTTGTCTTTGTCATACTGTCTCAGTTGGTGTTGGATATGAATTGCCGTGATTTTGGATTTATGATTTTAGAATTCACTCTTTCCTCATTCTTGCTTCGATATTCGTTTGCCGATGTATTTGACGTCTCAAGAGGTAGGCTGCTACATTATTTTTAATTTGGTGAGAAAGGTGCCATTAGGTTGATCATTAGTCTTAAATTCGTTATTCTTTTCACTGAAGACATTTTATCTATGAGTTATAGTTTTCTGTTAGAAAGTAGATTTATTTTTGAAGAAAACCGTGTATCGCTTCTTTTGTTCAAAATGGTGTAAAAAATATAAAAACCCCGCACTACTACTATTTCGCGAACATGAAGAAACATCTAGGAAAATCGGCAAGTTTCAAACATTATGTTTAATTTGTAAAGCTACATAAACTAATGATAGGAGAAAACCAAATCCTATGATCAAAAGTCCAAAACATGACCATTAGAGATTAACAAACTACATACAGAAACCTAACATGTTGTAAATATTAAAATATCTATCTTCGACAGAACGTAATTTTTGCATCAGTATTATTTTTTTCTATTTCTAAATTTTTGTAAATACAAAACCCAAGTTGTATAAAAAATAGAAATTTCATTCTGTAGACTTGTTTCAAAGAGTAACGTCTAATCAGCAGCATTAAAATCAAATACGGTGGAAAGCCATAATCGAAATGTAGTCAAAGAAGAAATACTCATTTCGCTGAAGACTAAACGGTATCTCCCTCATGCAAAGCTCTGTCCTGAAAAGCTACTTAGCTGGAGTTGAAAAAATAAATAAATAAAAAAAACAAAAAAAAAACAAAAAAAAAAAAACAAAACCAAACAAAATAAAGGTTAAAGTTAAGAATTGGACCTACTAATAGAAATGCCAAAACAACCACTGACAGAAGGATACTCTTTAATTCGATTAAATTACCTGATTTGTTGTTTTATTTCTTTCTCAAGCCTCTGATACTCTTGCAACTTTCTATTATGTAGAATTACACAGTTGTATGGTGATCACAGATTAAACAATGGTTAGTCATTGCAATGCAGTTTCCTAGTAAAAACAAGGTTTCTCGTAGATTGCAATGTCATGTTTATCCTGGTTTCCTGATTAAACCAATGTTTCTCGTCGGTCACAGCTCATATGATTTCTCGAAAAACTAGAATTGCAATTCTCTTATATCTATTCTGATTTCCTGGTTAAACCAATGTATCTAGTAGGTAGCGATGTAGCATTTCGATCCTAATTTAACAAAGGTTGATCGTCGGTTCCAATACCGTATTTTGATCCTGATTTTCTTTTTAAGATACAATGAAGCTTATTATACCGATATTCAAACACTCTTACCTCATAGTAAGTTTAAGACAGCCTTACTTTGTAATCTTTCTTTGAGTTGAAAATGGTGAATAGTGGTGTACAGAATAAAATATCAGAAATTTTCTAAAAAAGAATTTATGATGGCACTTTCAGATTTTGAAGATATTTAGGTTTAACGTCTCTTCGAATGCAAACTTATTTTGAGTAACCACAAAATCAATTTGATAAAAGTACTAGATCAATTGTTTTTAGTAATACTCAAATTTTTGTGGGTTCGAATTTATTCGTTACATTTATAATCAAATAAATTAATTAATAAAAAGGTCGTGTTACCTACCTATATGCTACTTAAACAACATGATATTGACAGATTATTATAGGGAAATATTCAGAGTTCAAACTAATTGCTCACTTCTAATTTCATCAAATAGCTGGCTTGTCTATAGAGGCATATTTTTTTTAATAAACGACTGGATAAGAGTAGCGCATGGAGTAGTTTACCCCATATACCTTCATTGTAAGTATAATTGATATTGTCCTCAATCAGAATTAGTCAAAAATGTCAACATTACATGAAAAAACGTCATGCAGAAATGTTTCCAA
>MJUU01035394.1:5500-22902 GCA_002080025.1 Modiolus philippinarum | reverse complement strand
TACGGAAATCTATATTCATTGTTTTATTAATACAAGTGACTCATAAGCTATGGATTAATACAAATAATCTGTTATAAAACATAAAATACGGATATTTTAAAATCGAAGCGCGTATAAGTGTGAGCTGGTTGTATTTCTTGTTTATATGTTATTTTTGAAGCCAAACAGGAAAAGAAAAGGAATGAATCCCAATATTTATATTTTTATTAACGTTAAAAATTAAAAACTTTATGTTTAAATCGTAGAGCATGATATGCAAGATTGATAAGATTTCATAACAACAACACATTCGTTATTAGGTTACGGTTATGTCAATTTCAGTTCCGATTGTATTATTGTCATTATTAGATGTGGATTTTGGGGCAAGTCATTTACGCAAAATAAAATGATTTTTGAGTGAATAAAATGTGAAATTGTACATTACGAATGTCCTTTTGTAAAAAATATACCCATGTGCAAAAAATATTGTTGGAATTGGAACATAGCTTTGTTTCCAAAGTGATAGAAGAGGGTCATATTAGAATGCATGATATAGCTTCACATACAAGGATAAGTTCGTGTGGACTGTGATTTTCTTTCCTATTGAATAGTGATGAAAATATCCTTTACATATAAGTAAAAAGCTCTTAAATAGGTTAATTATAGCTGTATGTTGGATATGCATGGGATGTGTTATTTGAATTTTGTAGGTATGTATGTAGGGTAACTAACGGACGACATACAATTGACGCCAAATGATGGCAATGGTATCCTTCAAGCCTATTAAATTCAGCTTAAAGCAGGTATATTCAGTCTTTCTTCATTTGACATTTAACTGGTTTTGAAATAATATAAGATAATTATCTCGCTTTTAACATTTTGTCTTCTCAGAAACTATTTATCCGTAATCGAGATGCCTTAAAATGCAGAAAGCAAAATGTTCCGACCTCCCTTGAATAAAAAACCCACCTCTGGGAACGATGTGTATAATTCGAAAATAACTTTAAGTATCAGTGTATATACGAGGCACCTGGTCGCACCAAGATAGGTGATCAGATGCGACTCTCCGTGCATAACACAGACCCCTTATGATCTTATCGATAAAAGACCCAAATTACATGGGGTCGAAAATATTACGAAATTTTCCTTTTTCTTACTACTAGTATTCCATTTTGAAATGATTATCCTGATATAGCTTAACTACTAATCATTGGACCTTACACTTTGACTAATTAATCAATTAATCTTTCAAGCAGTGATGTATAAACAGACTGATTTTTCGTCTTTAAAATATATAATGTGATTTATTTTGGTAGAGAAAGATATTCTCTGTTTGATCGTTTGAAAAAAATGTCAGTCTATAACGAAATCTACATTTACATAAAAAAGTATTTATTCTAAAACAAAAAGGTAAAAGCTTTTCATCAATAAGATTTTCATCGCGTTTGAGCCCAGGACAACACGTGTGACTTTTATGGATATTTATGCCCGTTTTTGAAATTCTTCGCGCCATAGAAGTCCACCTTGTAGAGTATAATATTTTTTTTATGCTTTGGCATTGATGCCTTTGAACTGTATCTGGGACTTTAGCGGGAAGTCCTCGAACAATTTTCTGTCCTTTGATTAGTTCATACATCTCTTTGGTTTTTATTCTTTTGTAATAAGCTTTTGCTTTGCAATTCTTTATTTCTGATCGTAAAAAAGTCGTCTTCTGTTAAATATTTCAATCTACATCGAAAAAAAAGTTCTCCTCGAGTCTAACAAGAATAAGTCTGATAGAACGCTTTGGGCACTGTAAACATTTAATTAAATAAGTTTGTATTTGTATTTCAACCAACGACTTATGAGTTTTCACAATGTGTTCAGCTAAAGTTGCATGAAAAGCTTTACATCAATTCCCTTGGTATTTCGACATTTTGCGTCTTCTTTGCAGAATGTCAGACGCGGTCGATCAGTCGTTTCTATGGTCCACTTTAAGTGTTTTGACGACTGTGATTTCTGGTTTTTTAACAATTGACTTAATGCTATTCCTGTATTTTGATTGTTAGATTGGTAAAGAAAAATGTTTTTGATTAGCAAAATCGTTAACAATCTGATTTCGTTTTCGTTCAGAGTGGTTAAGAGCCGAAGTCCATTTGACAAATAACTAAATACCGAAGTTACTGTGAATTTACTTTCTGCATATGCGCATTTCGACAACTTATGTCTCTTCAGTGCAGATAAAATCTAAACGTTTGGAAGACCAGAAACTCAAAGATATTTAAAAACTGATAGAGAACAAATAACCAATATGATCTAAATGTAAAGCCAAAATCAGCTAAGGACAGAGCTTTGCATGAGGGAGATACTCCTTAGTTTTAAACAAAATTTTCAAAAATTTACATATTGTAAAATTCCAAATAATCGGCTTTCGGGTCAGCACCGAAGTACTGATTAGTGGGCTGGTGAATACCCTCGGGGACTAACAGTCCACCACCAGTGGCATCGACCCAGTGGTTATAAATAACTAAATACCGAAGTTACTGTGAAGTTACTTTCTGCATATGCGCATTTCGACAAAAAGACAAATAAGATGGAAACCACCGGCAAAATTGTCAAACTTAATGGTACTGACAAGGTACAGGCATTTCAAAAGAAATGACGAGTTAAACCGGTTTTATTGCTAGCCAAACCTCCCCTTCCATTGTGGTAGTATGCCCTGGCAAATCAACAGCAATTGCAAATGTCGTAGACAGTTAAGAGATATGATCATCCCAGTTTTACATAAAGAAAGAATCTTGAAACAGAATTCGGGCCAAAACTTAATTTTTTCCACAAGGAACTGAGATCTATTAAAGAATTTCTTTAATGATGGTATGAGACTTATTTTTTGAAGCCTTGGTTAATAAGGCGGTCATGGAGATAAGTATGTCTAACGAAAAAGTCTACAATTTGTGCTAGAACTCTCGTAACGAATAAGCTGTGATACATAAACTCAGTAAGCAGGAGATGCTGGAATATTATTTTCCATGTTAGGGAAGTTGATAATTTTGAAATTAAAATCGTCCCTTTTCAAAATCCTCAACACAAAAAACAATAAAACTACCGTACTGATTACTTTCCTTGATATTACATGTTTTCAACTACATAGGAAACTCATGACAGATTTAAATTCATGTCGTGGTTAAAAAAAACCCTAAAATTCAGTGTTAAACTGTCTGCAAGACTCAAAAGCTTTTTCCATTTCGATGTGGATATTTTGAAACAAGCTTTTTAACTGTTTAATGAGATACCAAGGAGGTACATGTATTCATCCTTTTAATAATGCACTGATATTGCATTTTCCTGTCTTTCGTACTTCATTTCAAAATATGGATTCCCGCACACAAATACCACCCCTTCGAGAAACATTCAATGAAAGCCTGGTAGCAGTTACATTAAATTTCGGCCTTTCAATAGCAATTGCTGTTGAGCTGCTACCGGACACTACTCGGCAGTGGAACGGGGGGTTTGCCATGCCATAAAACTGGTTAAATCCACCATTTCTTTTGAAATGCCTGTACCGAATCAGGACCATTGCAGTTGACAATTTGTCCAGTAGTTTTACACCTCCTCTCTCTGTTTGCCACATGGATTTCGGCTCTTGACAACTTTTGTTATTGAATGAAACCAACACAGCATACACAAACAAATATAGTACACTATAAAGTTTATTTTTATTATGACGACTATATCTTTGAAAGTCACTGTTGTTTCTGCCAAGGACGTTTACATTCCTATAGCGCTGCTTCTGTCAATCAAGTTAATACTATGATTATAGAAGTTTACATCACGTATGTTGAAAACGACATTAACTTATCAGCTATCAAACATATGTTGATTCTCAAAAACTCAAAACACTTATTAGAATATCTATCTTCAACTGAACTCAACCACTGCAACAGTGTCAAAACATTTGACTTTTCTACTCTCTATACTACTCTTCCACACTATAAGCTTAAGTCAGTACTCCAAGATTTAATACATTAGTCTTTCTGTACTAAAACGGGTGAAAGAAGATATTGGTAAAGATGGGGCCTATTTTGTTAAACATCACACCGATTCACACAAAAAGTATACAGAGGAGGATGTCATTGCAATGCTGGAATTCTCGATTGATAACATATTTGTAGAATTTGGAGGACAAGTTTTCAAGCGGACAATAGCGATACCTATGGAGACTAATTGTGCGCCACTTTTAGCAGATTTGTTTCTATATTCGTATGAAGCCAGGTTCATACAAGGGCTAGTTCAGAAGAAAAAACAATAAGGTAGTCAAATCGTTTAATTTTCCGTTATATAGATGATGTTCTTTCATTGAACAATCCTCAATTTAATGATAACCTTCATCTTATATACCCAAATGAACTCGAAATTAAAGAGACCAAAGATATACCATCATCGGCATCATACCTGGACCTATACCTCTACATTGACAACTCTGGAATTCTGAAAACAAAACTTTACGACAAGCGTGATGATTTCGACTTTCCAATAGTGAACTTTCCGTTTTTGAGCAGTAATATTCCCACTTCTCCGGCATATGGCGTGTATATTTCACAATTCATACGCTATTGTCGTGCCTGTAGTTTGTACAGCGATTTTGTCAACATAGTGAAATTACCGTCTCAAAAACTTATACATCAAGGGTATGTTCAGTCACTGTTGCATTTGTCACTACAGAAGTTTTACGGTCGTCACCACGATTTGACAGACCATTACATTGTTTCTGTTTCACAAATGATATCTTTGGGTAGATCCAGAGTTTGTTACCGGACTGACTAACTCCGATTGTGACAAAACCTGACTTTTCACTGGCAGTGTGACGGGTACCACGCGTGGAGCAGATCATGCTTACCCTTCCAGAGCACCTTGTGATACCTCAGTATAGGGATTCACACTGCTAGTGTTTTAGTTTTGTGGCGTTCTTGTTCATTTTTGTTTATTTGTTTTGTCTTTGTCATACTGTCTCAATTCGTGTTGCTGTGAATTGCCGTGTTTTTTGGATTTATGATTTTAGATTTTCTCCTTTTCTCATTCTTGCTTCGGTATTCGTTTGCTTATGTATTTCAAAATATTATTTTACTTACTTAAAGTGCTATTAAGACAGCAGGTCATGCTAACCCTTCCATGGCACCTGATGTCACTTTCAATTTCATAAGAGCTCACACTGTAAATGCCTTGTAATTTAATTTCTATGTTTTGTAGCTGTCTAGCGTCATTGTTTTCTGTGTTGTCCTTGATTTTGGCTTTTCTATTTAGATCCTATAGGTAATTTGTTCTCTATCAGTCTTTACACATATTTCGGTATATGGCTTTCCAATATTTTGATTCTATCTGCACTGAAGAGACATAAGTTGTCGAAATGCGCATATGTAGAATCCAAATTAACAGCAACTTCGGTATTGTGATATTGATTATGTCTTTAGACTTCGATTTTTCATACTCTTTTGTTCCTTCGGCATTCTATTGCCATTGTTTGACGGAAAAAAAATAATTTCATAAAACATAACAATTTTTATTATGTAAAGAAATGTAAATGTCATTTTGAGAACTGCTGCATAAAAATAATTTTTTAAATGATTTAAGAAAATTTGAGAACTGATTCGATCCACGAGAACAGAAAGTATAATTTTTAGCAGCGATTTAAAAAAACAGAGGTTTATATATGAAAACAATCATAAGGGGTAATTTTCGTATGGTTGCTCACTTGAATATGTCTAAGCCCTGTACTATAGACATCCAATACAAAATTATTTTGCTTCGTTCTCACACTATAGAGGTTGGTTGTTCAATATTTAAAGATGTATGGCACATCTTCGATCTACATTGAAAAACATATAAACCATTGGGGACTGTGTATTCATTTTTTTTTCTAATTCACAATATATTTGTCACATTTCGGAGGTGCTATTTATCAACAGCAAGTTGGCGTACCAATGTAGCAATGGGCACTAATTGTGCTCCTCTACTCGCAGACTTGTTTTTGTATTCTTACGAGACTGAATTTCTTCATGGACTCATAAAAGATCGTAAAATAAAAGATGCTAGATCTTTCGATCTCATTTACAGATATATTGATCATGTAACGCATCTTGTACTAAATGGATCCCACCAGAATAGTAGATAAAGGAAACGACAGAAACCACTAGATCTACATCTTTTTGGACATACATCGCAAATAAGACGAAAATGGTCGTCTCAATACTAAAATTTAAGACAAAAGGGACGATTGTAATTTCAAACTTGTCAATTTCCCTAATATGGACAGTAATATTCCAGCTTTAACTGCTTACGGAGTGTATGCTTCACGGTTGATTCGTTACGCGAGAGCTAGCACAAATTATACAAACTTTCTCATTAGACCTAGTTATCTGCGTGACTGCCTTGTTAATCAATTCTTCAAAAACTTCCGTCTCATACGATCATTTAAAAAGTTCTTTAATAGATGTCAGTCTCTTGTGAAAAAATTGGAAGCGTCATTCAAGATTCTTTTTTTACTTAGTACTTGGATGAGCATTTCTTTTAATTGTCTACGATCCTTCAACAGCAATTGCTAACGAACACTACTGCAATGGAAAGGGCGGTTTGGCATACCATAAAACTGGATTAACTCACCATTTCTTTTGAAGTGCCTATACTTAATCAGGACCTTTGCGGTCGACAATTTTTCCGGTTGTTTCCACCTGATTTGTCTTTTTGTCTCGTGGACTCCAGCTCAACTCTTTTCTGTAATTTTGTAAGTACTCTCATTCACTATGTGTTAGGGACAAAGATAGATCAAGATACATTGTGGTACTAATCGTCAAGGAATATATAGCATTGAGGCAAAAGCGTAAATACGGCAAACTGTCTCTAGCCAATTCAAATAAAATTTTTCGTCACTGACCCTACATTGATGAATATAAGATATTTTGCAGCTCTTGAAGAAAGGAATTCGAATTTGGGGTAGTGTACTTCCGCTAAATCATAATCATTAAAATTTAGAATGTGAGGACTAACTGTAGCTGAAACTACTTGGAGACGGAACACAATACAAGAAATTACAATACAATATGTCATGGTGTGTTGATTGGGGGAAAATCAATTTAATATTATCAACCTCCAATGGTAAGAAACCCTGTACAAACTGACTGGACGATGGCTGTTTCAAAGTTTGACTTCTTAAATTCTTGTAACCATTCCACATACAACACAGACATGTACATTTGATGAGATAGGCTTAGTGCTATTGACAGAAACGCTGCTATCAGTACTACAAAATTCCGTCCGCATGATATATTGTCCATTTCTGATTCTTTTTGTATATTATCATTTTCAGCTTTTACCCTGCTAGGGATTATCTTTGGAGTATTACTGGAGTTTGTCGCAGCTACATCAGACGTTGTTTCTGTTTTTCTGTAAGTGAATAATATACTACTCAACAAAGATTTTATTAAAAATTATATTTTACTTGCTGGCAGAAAACCATAACTCATTGACAAAATGTATTTTTTACGTGTAAGAATTAACATTATGCCCAAAAATGTCTCACAATTCCTAAATCATCTCTGATCTAGGTCAAGGTCATTTCTGTTCGCAGACGTAAATAGTGAATATGTCCAAATCTCTCTGTATATAAATAATCGTATTTTCGACCTGACTAACTTTGAAATTTGTTGCTTAGACGACAATAAATTCCTCATGTCTATTTTTTGTTTTCAACTAACGTTCACGTGAGTAAATACACTTGTTGCGCTATCTTGACGTCGCAACGTACTATGGGACCTGCTGCCACGTGATTAATTTTTTGATGAACATGTTTGCATTAGATAAGTTTGGTCATCTTTTCACATAACAATGAAACAGAAATCGACATCGACGGTCTTACTGTGTGAAGTAATTGTTTACATTGATTTTGGATTGAACGAGGCATCGAAATAAGGGATTATTTTTCACCTTTTAAGATGGCAAATTGTTTACCTGATAAAGTGTCTCAAATAATGACATCAAACAATTTAAAACATGTATCAGTTAAAGGCGAACTGGATCATCGGGCGAATAATTTCTATTCCAGTTTTTCATCGTATCCGCTTCAGAATTGGTTTGAAAACAAATGCATAATGAATTTATTAGTACTTTTAAGTGCAAAACACAAAAATATCTAAAAATTCATCACTGTGTATGGTTTCTTTTGTTGAGTAGTATAGTTATTGTCGTTACCTAGAATAGATAAAGTTAACATCATTAACTCGTATTCATATTAAAAGGTTTTCTCGTCGTAAATGCCTTTTTCATCATGAAAAAAACATATGTGGTCGGAATATGACATGGTGACAAAAAAAACAACAAAATAAATCCAATACAAACATAACATTAAAGAAAACAAACAAACAAAAACAACAACAAAAAAACAAACAAACCGGCATAAATAAAAAAAAACATTAAAAAAGCAAAAAGGAGCCCCAAAACAAAATCAATAAAACAATGCAAAAGACAAATAAAGAAATCAAATTAACATGAAAACAAAACAAAAGAAAACCAAGAAAAAACGGACACACATAATAAAATAAAGCAATGAAAAAAGGCANCAAAAATAAAAAACCAAAACCAAAACAAAAAAAAAAAAAAAACCAAAAACAACCAAAACAAAACAAAAACAAAAAAAAAAACCCAAAAAACCCAACCCCCCCCAAAAAAAAACAAATACAAAAAACAAAAAAACAAACAAACAAACAAACTGAAATCTGTTCAGAACAAAATCAAAATGACAAATAAGACAAAACCCTATTCCTGCAATTAATGTCATCTGGACCTTCGACCTACTGAGTCCATAATCATTATTTTTCGTCCTTATCTGTAATGCTGTCACCTGTGTAAATTTCATGCAAATTCACGAAAGCTTTCAAACTTTTGCCCCGGAAACCAATTTCGCACTGAAGTTTTTTTTCTGTTAGTATTAGTGACTTTGATCAATTGACTTTTCACTCTTAAAATAATAGGTTTCTTTCTTACCACCAAAGCTCTCATCTGTTTAAATTTCGTGCAAGTTCATAAATGCATATTGAAGTCATGCTCTTAAAACCAATATTTGGACAGGACTTTTTTTCTGGTACTACTTTTGACAGCAACCTTTTGAGTGCAACATCGATATGAATCTCTCTTACCTCTAATGTTTTTCGCATTCTATAGTGACATTCTTGTGACATTGACTTTAAATATTGATTTCAAATTACTTAACTTTTACCTGTTTGCCTGTCTGGGCCAGAATTTTTCATCTTTTGACGTAGACTTAAGATATTTGTCATGTGGATGTATCATAATGAGAAGATGTGTCGTGTGCCATAGTGTTCTTTGTGTGACCTTGACCTTTAACTTGAGGTAAATATTTTCATTTTTTGACCTCGACTTAAAATATTTAGCATGTGAGAGTAACATCATGAGAAGATTTATGGCATACCAAAGTGACCTTCATGTGACCATGACTTTTGATATTGTGGTCAAATTACTGAATTATTTAGCTGTTGGCCTGTCCGCACCAGATCTTTTTCATCATTTGAGCTAGATCGACCTAAGATATTTGGCATGTTGGCGTATCATCATTAGCAGGTGTTGCGCGTGCTATAGTGACCTTCGTGTGACCTTTATCTTTGACTTTTAGTCAAATAATTACTGAAATCTTGAGCTGCTGGCCTGTCATCTCTTGACCTAGACTTAAAATATTTGGCATGTGGGTGTATTATCATAATAAGGTGTGTAGCGTACAATATGAAGGGGAGATATGTGTTTTGGTTTGCTAAAACCGTCATCCCTAGATGTGACCTTAAATCGTATGTTTCGTACAAATGCATTTTTACTTCCGACTAAACTAAATAAAAATGAAATAGAAATGTGAGGGAAAAAGAATTAAATGATTTTTTTTATCATTTGTCTGGTCTGGGAAAAAAAGGGACGTTTGTATTTTACTTGTAAATAAGGGGAAATTAACATGGTCAACATTGATGCCTTTGTTAAAGGAAAACAAATTAAAAGTATGTATAATATTTCACACGCCTTTGGTCAGATTAGGAACTAAATTGCATAATTTTTGCTTCAAAAATATGATCAAAAACTTTGTTAATTATATTGCAAATTGTTCCGATATGATAATTTCCTTACAAATTGTTTCGATAAAAGAGGAATATAGATGATTGCAGATTTATTATCAAAATTTAGTAACCAGTTAAGCTGCATCTAAATCCGTGAACGAATCTGGAACGAAGAATGAAATCTTGAAATGTACATTGTTTGGCAATCATGAAACTCAATATAAAGGGAAACCGCTTTTTTCTTTAACTTTACTAAAAGTGGTTTTCAAAGAATCGGAATATTTGGGAAGTGGAAACTAAATCATTTAAAAATGACAACTACATTTGTATATACATGTGCATTAAACGCACTAGTAGATAAACGTAACTGGATTTCTAAATGGACAAAACTGAAACTTTCAATACCTAAAAATTCATATTTTTTAAACGGACAATGAGGAGACTGCTAAGTTACAAAAAATCCCCATATTATTCCAAATTACTTTAAGTTTAACAACCAGAACAATAAATTTTTGACTGTAAAAAATACATTGAATTAAACAAATTACAAAACCGAACGCATCAAAGGAACAAATACAGTGATACATGTATGTAGTAAATGTACATGGAACAAAATCCCTATAAATACATGGTAAAATTAGGCAAATGGAACAACGCTTTGGTTGTTGTTCTTCATCTTGAAGTCACCATGAGGCCTTCAACAAAGAGGAAACACTCCTACCTAATAGTTAGTTCAAAACGGCCCCTAGATCGGTTAAAGCAGAATTCACTTGCTTAATGTTAAACAACGCTACTTACAATTATCTTTGGTCACGGATCGATCGGGGGTCGTAAAAAACATATACACGTATAGCTATATAGGGCAGAGTACTCTTACGAACATTGTTATCCAACGAACATTGTCATCCATTGTCCGACAAAGGGACCAATAGACAATACAGCATATAAACGATCACAGTGCACTCATTGGGTTAATTGTAAGAAACTTAGCAAGTAAAATCGGGAGATGTGGGCAACGATACATCGACAATGGAATGAGTATTAGAATGTCCAACCTAAATGGTCAGAAATGTATAAAATTACGTAAAAAAGAAACATAACTTAGTTGGAAAATAATTCATAATATAGTATAAACTGAAGAAAAATTACAAAAAATGGGTAGGTCAATGGGAGTTCTCACTTTTGTAAAAATATATCACCGAATCACTTTTACATCTGTTTTATAGTTGTGACATAATACAAACATTTTGGCAAAACAATATTAATTTGATGTATATATACATACTTTTTATCGAATCAAATAGACAATATGTAATTTTAGGCCTGTATGAAATTCATGAAACACTAAACCGGACGATGACTACTGAAATAAATATTATAGCAAAATGGATTATATGAAAAAATAGGGATATCATCAAGTACCAACAATGCTGTTACGTTTAATAAAACATTAAACGGAGATTTAAGAATTTTCGAAAATTGAACATTTTTTTCCTTTCTCAATATGTAGAATATTGCTTAGGAGTTGGTTCCTGAAGTATAAAAATAATTATAAAATTCCTCAATATTGTAAAATTTATTTCTCAATATTATAAATTTTATTGTTCAACACCTCCTGAATGTTGTAATTAAATGTAACTTACTTACCTTTTTGTTCTGGTTTGATGATCCATTTTGTTTTTTTTAATTAAACATGTGGTCGGTTAAAATTCAAATGTTCAAAATAAAGGTCAATTGATCGAAGTATTTGTATTCAATAAATCTGTCCCCATCGACGGTTTCTGGCTTGTATATCTTTCGCCAGCTTTCTTGTTAAAAACACAATAAATTACGAAGGTGTATTGATGCCACATGCAGAATAAAGTATTTTAATTATGCTAATAATTTTGAGATAATTATCTCATTATTATGAAATAATATCTCATGATTATGAGATATTATCTCATAATTATGGAATAATATCAAATGATTATTAGATAATATTTCATAATTATGAAATAGTACATGTATCTCATAATTATAAAATATGGGATAATTATTTGATTATTATCTCAAAAGTTTTAGATAATTTCTCATAATTATGAGATATACATAATTACGAGATAATCTTTTTGTATAGCATCAATACGCTTCCGTACAATTTCATCAAATGTGGACGGAAACCGACAAAATATTGTGCACATTAAAGCTAAGTTATGTAAAGTAAATTTTATATAAGTCAGCAAAGTTTTTACATAATAACTAAGTAACATGAGCTCTGTTGAGCTCTTTAATAGACAATGGCATAAAATAATGTACAAACATACAGACTTAATAAGATGATGTTCTCTGAAGCATATAAATAAAAAATATTCTTCTGTAAATGGTAGTTTGTAGTGTAAGATGACTCATGTAAGATCGATGCACGCGGCACCATCTTACATGGGTAAATGGCCAACCATAAGTGTTCATTCTTGTGATACATTTGTAAAACAATCGTTACCATGGCTAAACGTCATAAAAAGTATATATATATAAACTTTAGATTTCGGTCTCTTAAATGTTTTGATTCGATCTGCACAGCAAAGACGTCAGTTATCGAAATGGCCTTCTTCGGAGATAAAATTTAAGTTTTAAACAAAAACAGAATTTATTTTAAATTTTGTTTAAAACTTAATAATAAGTGTATCTCCTTCATGTATAGCTCTGTCCTTTGCTGTTTTTTTGTTTTTGTTTATTTATTTTTTTTTTATTTTGATTGTTTTAGTAATTTATTT
Source organism: Modiolus philippinarum (assembly GCA_002080025.1). Lineage (NCBI taxonomy): Eukaryota > Metazoa > Mollusca > Bivalvia > Mytilida > Modiolidae > Modiolus > Modiolus philippinarum. The sequence goes on along the minus strand of MJUU01035394.1, from coordinate 10,082 downwards.
TTTATCAGTTTTTACGCTTATTTCGGTTTCTGAAATTTCAAATGCTGAAATGACATAACATTATCAGTTGCTGTAATGGTAAAATGAAGAAACTGAATTCACAAGTAACTTTAATGATTTATTAGCAATGGGTCGATGACTCTGAAAAAAGAATGTTAGTTCTTTAGGGAATACAAAAGCCCAAAAGTCAGTACCTCAGTGATGGTTCGAAAATACAATTGCAATTAAATCATTGCTAAATAAACTTAATTGGTTTTATTGGGTTTGTTGATACTCTCCTGATTATTTGTTTACTGTCACGCTTTATACATTTATTTAGAATTTAGTCCTTCAAATGGTTTGATTTGATTTGCGCTGAAGAGATATCAGTTGTAGAAAAGTCGATCTTTGGTATAAGTTATTCACGGGTATAGTCTTCTTATCTTGACAATCAGCGTTTAATCCGTATGCTTATTGCTGGTCTTATTTTGTTATTCATACTCTAACACATTTGTATGAAATTATATTATATCTTTGCTACTCCAATGAGAACATAAAATATTTACATTTTAATGATTCATCACCCAGACAGGATATCAAATGATATTGCCCCGGGTGGTCTCTGTAAACTCTGGTAGTAAAATATTAGATAAATGGGCCTATTCAGGTGGAGACCTGTGTCGATTCATTTGACATACTTGCATTTATGTAGGGAAGATGAACTAAGTAAGGCAAGATGACATAATATAGATCATATGTCACTGGGTTGTATCGAGTACATGTAACTGTTTATATTATTTGCTTTTTCGAAGATTACCACTTTTATCTCAAACATAAACATTCATTGTGTTTTCCATCAAAATAACAGCTTAAGTTGGTTTCAATATAAGCTGGTTTGGATTTTATTTAAGTATGATGCGGATTTGTTGCAAACATGCACGTAAAAACGGGGAGGAATGTCTTGCGTGAAGCGGGAACAGCTATAATTGAAATTGCAATGACTGTATTTTCAAAGATGACCGCCAAATTAAGTAAAAAATCAACATAATTCAACATTCCAGCAACTGCTTAAAAGAAATAGGCCATATTTTGTATAAATGAGAAATTTATGCGTAATAAAATAATAGAAATGGCCGTCAAAATACATGAAAGATTTTGAACTTGATACAATTTCAACCAAAATTGATTTTAAGACAGATCTGACACTATGACCAAGATGTTATTGAAAAAAAATGGTTGACATTCCCAAAATACATTTATTTTCACTAATTGGTTTTTTTAACGAAAATTGATTTCTACGTAGATTTTGATGCTTCGATCAAGCTAAGTTGGAATAATCAAATTGGCTGACAGAAACGACATCAGTTACATGTATTGCAAATCTAGAAATATCTGTTCACTTTTTTCGAATATCCGTTTGTGAATCATCTTTCCACGTTTATTACTCATTCATTGTAATCCATGCTTATATGTATGTGGGGTAATTATATCAGTGGATTTTTAGACAGAGATTCCACATTCACCGAATGATCATTGAATTTTTTTTCAAATTTTCACCGTTTTAAATGGAATCTTTTAGGTTGGATTAATCAAAGTCCTTGATTGGCGTATTCGTGTCCCCTGCGTTCACGCAATTTCGACATAAAGGATCACTATCCGTCATCTTGCGTCGGCGTCGTCGTCGGCATCACGAAACTTTTGTAACATTTTTCACAGTAACCGTATATCTGAACCTTCTGCATTTTTTTTTAGTTTTCTTCGCCCTTCAAAGCCCATTATCTATCGATGTAAATGTTATCAATGATGCCGTTTTACAAGATTTGTTATTATGTATAGATAGTTTCCGAGAAATTACAGCTGTTCAAGTCAAATTTCTTATCTAATTCTAGATTGAATTACATTTTCCCGAGTAAATTTTTACCCGCAGATATGTCATTAAAACTTTCAAAGGGGAGAGGGGTAAAACAGTAAAAAGCAAACAAAAATTTAAAATGCACCGAATGCAGAAATTTTCGTCAAATATAGTATCTAAAACACTCGGAGGTTTCATTCTTGCAAATTTACGGTGAACTTTTCCTCATCTATGTGATATTTATGTAATGGAGGTTTACAGTCATAGTTGAGTATGTGCGAATTATGTCCAGTTAGATACACATTTAGGAAATATACAATATCTAAGTTTTTGCAATTTTTGAAAGAGAGTTCCATCTACATTTCAACAGAAATATCTTACCATCCAAACGGAGCAACCAACTCTGCTCACATGTTCAGATGAAAGAGAAGTAGACTTATAGCACTATCATACTTTTAAATTTTGGATTTTTTATTTGTTATTTCAATTTTTTATTTTTACCACCCGATTATTGAACCCCGGCACACTTCATGATTTTATTATGCAATGATTGCTTACCATTGACTAGACGATTGCGCTGTTGTTTAAATTAACGTGTTTACATTCGCTTAGTTTTTTGTCAAGCCACAAATGTCAACAGTTGTAAGCATTTTGCAAGCATACCAAGCTATTACCGACTTTATCAGGAAATGTAACTCTGTCAATCAAGTATAAACTGGTTAACGGTGATTGTACTGGTACCTGTGTAGTACGTATTAAAGGAGTAAACGATAATGCTTATTATGGTTTATAAAATCATCTTTATATTTTTAAACTTTTTTTTCAAAATAAATATATAATTTATGAAATAAATATCTGTTAAGAAAGAACATTATAATTATCACAAGACTTTTTAAAAACATCTCTAAACATCAAAAGTTAAATAGTTGTTGACTGCACAACACACAAATTTGAAAACACCAAAACACTTGCAAAAATATGGTCATTTATTGACTAATTAAGCCACAAGTACCACACGTGTCTACAGGTAAAATTGTTTATTGGAGCAATCAACAATACGGGTGTGTGTCACATTAACAAGGTCATAAAACATCACTGATGATGAGACAAATCAATAAGGTCATAAAGTGACTGTTGCATTGTATGGTCCGAAATCGAGTTACTTTGATTTTTTAAAATTTTGTGCAGAAACAAACTTTGAATATAGCACTTCAAGAAAATCAAAGGGTTGCTGACCAAGTGGATGCAAAGTTTTATGCACTTATTTTGATTTTTTCTACCAGCCTTTACTTCATACAGTTTTCTTATAATTCACCCCCCCCCCAAAAAAAAATTGAATGCAAAAAAAACAAAAAAAAAACAAAAAAAATCGGTGAATAGATATTGCATTTTAATTTCTGACTTGAGGTTGGTAAGAAAACTTGAAATGAAACGATATCTTTACAAAAAATGTATATATTTGAAATATGATCACTGGCTAAAAAATATATAATGTAAACAAAACTTCCGGTCATCGTCAATTTTTGAAATTTTGGCAATTTTCTAATCAATTTTGAAGTAAAAGGATCACCTCTTTAAGTGTTAAAAATTATATCTTCTTGTAGATAATTTTCTTAACTTTCCAATTTGATTGGAACATTTTTAAAAAGTTGTTGTATTTTCAAAATATAATGCAATTTCCGACACCATTCAACAAGAAATTTACTATATTTACAAAGAAATTGTCGGGACAATTTACGTTTTACATAGCGAATTGAAGAAACCAAACATTTTCCGATTCTGCAACAATTTATATCTTTAGAAAGATAATTTAATAAAGAACAATATTCGATTGGAACATTTTTAAAAAATAATTCAAGAAAAAAGATATCTTAGATTTATTGTACAGTACTGTGCATTTTCCTTTTACGATAAACGACTATGTAATGGTGACCTATTTGGTCACGTGACCAGCTGATGTCGCGATAAGCTGAACATGTTATTTTTACGTTTGATGTCGACCCCGCATCTCTTATAAGTCAAAGAACATGGATTTAGCGTTGGTCGACAGCAAGCAATGAATTCCACTCAAACCGGTGATAGCGGTCGCCTTGGTTGTTGAAGGTATCTTGGTAATTCATGTTGAACTACAATAAAAGCGTTGTTGCCATGTATTTTCATGTGAATTTATTCAATCCCTTCATTGCTTAATGTTCTACTTAATATATCAGCCTTCTAGTAGTTGATCATTCCTTGGTTTCTCATGGGTTTATTTTCCTAAGAGGTCAGGAACACACTAGAGTGTTATTATGATACCTAGTGGACACGCTTACTGCCTTCTGATTGTGTAGATAGAAGAATTTAAAAGGGGTCCAGGATGGTCTAGACAGTGACCTTGATATTTCAAAAGAGAATTTCAACGAAAAAAAACATTGCCTCTTCAACATAAAGCAAAGTTAAACTGTTTTCTGAAAAAAATATCAATAGCAGAATTAAACTCGTTAAGGTCAACTGTTTTGGTGATTTGGCAAAGAGTCAGAAGATCATCTATGTGGTGAAAAGACGAAACAATTTATCTTGAATATTACCAATTACCTGCCTTTGTCAACTTCTAAACACCTCTGGATGAACCGAAGTGATGATTTTCTTTCCTTTTAAATAGGAGTCGAGCATTTATTTGAAGACTTTCTTTGAAGTACAATGAGCTATGATTTGAATCATCTGTTTTAAAATAACTAAACAACTTTCAGCTGGAAACAGCCAGACATCAAA
>MJUU01035393.1:16268-30797 GCA_002080025.1 Modiolus philippinarum | reverse complement strand
CTAGATCATATCGCACCGCCATTTTGATTCGTCAATTTTTATAGGAGTTATGGGACTTTGACGATTTTTAGCAATACTATACAAATGGAGATCTTGTGGACGCAACTCCTCGGAAACCGTGTATTGGATTTGGTTCAAACTTTGTAAGATTGTTAGTCACTATATGTACTAGATCATATCGCACTGCCATTTTGATTCGTCAAATTTTGTAGGAGTTATGGGACTTTGATTATTTCCACATTGTTATACAATGGCAAATCTTGTGGACGCAACTCCTCAGAAACTGATAGTCCGAATTCATTCTAATTATACAGGATTGTTAGTCGTTATATGTAATAGATCATATCACATCGCCATTTTGATTCAACAAATTATAAGGGAGTTATTGGACTTTATCGACTTAATGCATACTACAACATAGGGAGACTTTCTGGACACATCTCGTTATACTCCAGTTAAGGGATTTTGCTGAAATTTTGCTTAGCTATTTGACACCTAATGCAGTTGATCATATCCTGCCGCCATTTTGATTCTCAAAATTTTACATGAGAAATGGGACTTTATTGACTTTTCTGCGGCGGCGGGGGACATAGCTACGCGTAGCAATCTTGTTGTAAATCTCAACCACTTTTGTAATTCCTCGTTCAACTCAGAGAGTTTCATAAAAAAAGTTGATCTTTACTTAAAGTGACAGTGTTTCTGGATGTCAAAAATATTAAACACATCTGAAATCGTAGGATTACAAAATTGGTTAGTGATTACAAAAGTGGTTGATAGAAATTCTTAGTCAACCACTTGTCAAATCTCAACCACTTTTGTAATCCCTCATTCAACTCAAAGACTTTCATCAAAATAAAAGTTCATCTGTACTAGAAATGACAGAAGTTCTAGATTTCAAAAATACTAAACCAAATTTGCAATTGTGGGATTACAAAAGTAGTAAGGGATTACAAAGGTGGTTGATAAAAATCTTAGTCAACCACTTTGGAATCTCAGCCATTTTTGTAATCCCTTATTCAACTCAAAGAGTTTCATAAAAAAAGTTGCTCTTCACTTGAAGTGACAGTTGTTCTGAATTTCAAAAATACTAAAAAACATTTAAATCCGTGGGATTACAAAAGTGGTTTATAGATCTCATAAATCTTAGTCAACCACTTTTGAAATCTCAACCACTTTTTTTAATCTCACCCACTTTTGTAATTGTCATTCTACTCAGAGAGTTTCATAAAAAATGTTGATCTTTACTTAAAGTGACAGTGCTTCAGGATTCCAAAAATTCTAAATCACATCTGAACGTAGGATTACAAAATTGGTTAGAGATTACAATAGTGGCTCATTAAACATCTTAGTCAACCACTTGTTATATCAACCACTTTTGTAAACCCTTATTCAACTCAAAGGGTTACATAAAAATTGTTGATCTTTACTTAAAGTAACAGTGGTTCTGGAAAATGTGATTAAAAAAGTGGTTAATAAAAAATCTTAGTCAACCACCTTTGAAATCTCAACCACTTTTTTTTTTAATCTCAACCACTTTTTTTTTAATCTCAACCACTTTTGTAATCCCTCATTCAACTCAAAGAGTTTCATAAAAAAAGTTGATCTGTACTAGAACTGACAGAAGTTCTACATTTTAAAAATACGAAACCACATTTGAAATCCTTGGATTACAAAAGTAGTTAGGGATTACAAAAGGGTTGATAAAAATCTTAGTCAACCACTTTTGTAATCTCATCCACTTTTGTAATCCCTTATTCAACTCAAAGAGTTTCATAAAAAATGTTGATATTTATTTAAAGTGACAGTGGTTCTGGATTTCAAGAATAATAAACAACATTTAAAGCCAGGTTCATACAAGGGCTAGTTCAGAAAAAAGATGATAAGCTATCCAAGTCTTTTAATTTCAGCTTCTGTTATATGAATGATGTTCTTCCATTGAACAATTCTCAATTTTAGGATAACCTTCATCTTATATACCCAAATGAACTCGAAATTAAAAAGACGACTGATACAACATCATCAGCATCACACCTGGACCTATACCTCTACATTGACAATTCTGCAGGTCTGAAATCAAAACTTTACGACAAACGTGATGATTTCGACTTTCCAACAGTGAACTTCCCGTTTTTGAGCAGTAATATTCCTACATCTCCGGCATGATGGTGTGTACATTTCACAACTCATTCGCTATTGCCGTGCCTGTAGTTTGTACAGCGATTTTGTCAACAGAGCAAAATGACTGTCTCAAAAACTTATACATCAAGGGTATGTGCAGTCACTGTTGAAATCATCACTACAGAATTTTACGGTCGTCACCATGATTTGACAGACCGTTACAATGTTTCTATTTCACAAATGAGAATAGATATCTTTGGGTAGATCTAGAGTTATTCCCGGACTGACTAACACCGACTGTGACAAAACCGGACTTTCCACTGGTAGTGTGACAGGTGCCACGTGTGGAGCAGATCATGCTTACCCTTCCGGAGCACCTGATGATACCTCAGTTTTTGTAGGGGTTCACACTGNGAGTGTTTGAGCTACGAAAGTTTGAGAAACTGAAGATCAACTGTATAACTTACAATGTTACCTTGATTGTGGCAACTGAAACCCAGGTGAGCGATACAGGCTCCTGGGAGCCTCTGGTTGTTTATCTGTTCTGTCTTTGTCATACGGTCTCAATTCGTAATGGATATGAAATGCCGTGATTTAGGATTTATGGATTCCTCCTTTCCTCGTTGTTGCTTCGGTATTCGTTTGCCGATGTATATTAAATTCGTGTGATTACAAAAGTGATTAATAAAAAATCTTAGTCAACTACTTTTGAAATCTCAACACTTTTTTTCATTTTCAACCACTTTTGTAATTCCTCATTCAACTCAGAGAGTTTGATTAAAAATGTTCATCTTAGAAAGTGACAGTGCTTCTGGATTTTTAAAATATTAAACCACATCTGAAATCGTAGAATTACAAAATTGGTTAGAGATTACAAAAGTTGCTCATAAAAAAAATCTTAGTCAACCATTTGTTATCTCAACCACTTTTGTAATCCCTTATTCAACTCAAAGAGTTTCATAAAAAATGTTGATCATTACTTAAAGTGACAGTGGTTCTGGATTTCAAAAATACTAGACGAATTTAAAATCTTGGGATTAAAAAGTGGTTAATAAAAAATCTGAGCCAACCACCTTTGAAATCTCAACCACTTTTTTTTAATCTCAACCACTTTTGTAATCCCTCATTCAACTCGGAACTCAGAGAGTTTCATAAAAAAAATGTTGATCTTTACTTAGAGTGATAGTGGATATTGATTTCAAAAATACTAAATCGTATCTGAAATCGTAGGATTACAAAAGTGGTTAGGGATTACAAAAGTGGTTGATAGAAATTCTTAGTCAACCACTTTTGTAATCTCAACCACTTTTGCAATCCCTCATTCAACTCAAACAGTTACATAAAAATGTTGATTTTTTCTTGAACTGACAGTGGTTCGGGATTTTAAAAATATTAAACCTCATTTGAAATCGTGGGATAACAAAATTGGTAAAGGATTACAAAAGCGGTTGATACAAAATTTTAGTGAACCACTTTTGTAATTTCAACCACTTTTGTAATCCCTTATTCAACTCAAAGAGTTTCATAAAAAAAATGTTTATCTTTACATCAAGTGACAGTGCTCCTGGATTTCAAAAATACTAAACCACATCCGAAATCGTAGTAATTCACAATTGGTTACAGATTACAAAAGTGATTTATAAAAAATCTTAATCAAACACTTTTGTAATCTCAACCAAATGTGTAATCCCTTATTCAACTCAATGAGTTTCATTAAAAATGTTGATTTTTACTTAAAGTGACAGTGGTTCTGGATTTCAAAAATACTAAACCACATCTGAAATCGTAGGATTAAAAAATTGGTTAGGGATTACAAAATTGGTTGATAGAAATTCTTAGTCAACCGCTTTTGTAATCTCAGCCACTTTTGTAATCCCTTATTCAACTCAAAGAGTTTCATAAAAAAAAATGTTGATCTTTACTTTAAGTGACAGTGGTTCTGGATTTCAAAAATACTAAACCACATTTAAAGCCAGGTTTATACAAAGGCTAGTTCAGAGAAAAGACAATAAGCTAGCAAAGTCTTTTAATTTCAGCTTCCGTTATATAGATAATGTTATCCCATTGAACAATCCTCAATTAAAGGATAACCTACATCTTATATACCCAAAATGAACTCGAAATTAAAAAGACGACTGATACAACATCATCAGCATCACACCTGGACCTATACCTCTACACTGACAATTCGGGATGTCTGAAAACAAAACTTTACGACAAACGTGATTATTTCGACTTTCCAACAGGGAACTTCCCGTTTTTGAGCAGTAATATTCCCACATCTCCGGCATGATGGTGTGTACATTTCACAACTCATTCGCCATTGCCGTGCCTGTAGTTTGTACAGCGATTTTGTCAACAGAGCAAAATGACTGTCTCAAAAACTTATACATCAAGGGTATGTGCAGTCACTGTTGCAATCATCATTACTGAATTTTACGGTCGTCACCATGATTTGACAGACCGTTACAATGTTTCTATTTCACAAATGAGAATAGATATCTTTGGGTAGATCTAGAGTTATTCCCGGACTGACTAACACCGACTGTGACAAAACCGGACTTTCCACTGGTAGTGTGACAGGTGCCACGTGTGGAGCAGATCATGCTTACCCTTCCGGAGCACCTGATGAAACCTCAATTTTTGTAGGGGTTCACACTGCTAGTGTTTTAGTTATGTGGCGTTCTTGTTCACTTTTGTTTATCTGTACTGTCTTAGTCATACGGTCTCAATTCGTAATGGATATGAATTGCCGTGATTTTGGATTTATGAATTCCTCCTTTCCTCGTTCTTGCTTCGGTATTCGTTTGCCGATGTATATTAAATTCGTGTGATTACAAAAGTGGTTAATAAAAAATCTTAGTCAACTACTTTTGAAATCTCAAGCACTTTTTTTTTAATCTCAACCACTTTTGTAATTCCTCATTCAACTCAGAGAGTTTGATAAAAAAATGTTGATCATAATAGTGGATCTGTATTTCAAAACACTAAACCACATCTGAAATCGTAGGATTACAAAAGTTGTTAGGGATTACAAAAGTTGTTGATAGAAATTCTTAGTCAACCACTTTTGTAATCTCAGCCATTTTTGTAATCCCTCATTCAACTCAAAGAGTTATATTTAAAAATGTTGATCTTTACTTGAAGTGACAATAGTTCTGCATTTCAAAAATACTAAACCATATTTGAAATACTGGGATTACAAAAGTGGTTGATAAAAAAATCTTAGTCAACCAGTTTGGAATCATTTATTCAAATCAAGGAGTTTCATAAAAAAAAATGTTGATCTTTACTTAAAGTGACATTTTACAGTAAAACCTGTACTTTTGAATCAAAATTATGTTGAAACAAAATCTTACGAAAGATGGATTACAAAAGTGGTTAGGGATTAACAAAAATGGTTGACAAGACATTCAATTCAACCACCTTTGGAACCCCAAACCACATTTGTAATCAAGGGATTACAAAAATGGTTGGGATTACAAAAGTGGTTGTAACACATCCTAAAAAAAGTATTTATTAAACTAAAGTGCACTTCCAATTTTTCTTAAATGGCAATTCGTTAACTGAAAAACAATTAACCTGAAGCGCTACAAATAGATAAAATATAAATCACCCTGGCCTAAACAGTGTTTTGTTTGTGATTCCCTCTTGATGTATTTTCGTATAGTAAAGAAAGGTTTTCAGATGACAAACACAACTGAAATGTCCAGTATTAGTGATTCCTGCTCGATTTTTTTTTATGTATTAAATTTTTTTTCGTATAGAAAAAGAACTGTTCCGGCGCCAAACAGATTCAAAAGTCCCGAATACGAAAAACCTGACCGCGAACCATTGTAGACAAACTGTGGAAGAACGCCACGCTCCATGCAGTATAAAGAGTCCTTCTATATTTTTCTAAAAGGGCACCCTTTAAGTAAGTATAGGAGGTTAAATTTCCTGGCCCTACCCATTTATCTCATTTTCCAATGGCAATCAAACCTCAATATACCGGTAGTTCCTTCCATCTTCATTTCTTTCTTCTTTTACCCTTTTTTTTATAGATTTATTAACATGTTCTTGTTCTTATATAGATGAAGTTTCCCATTGAGAGTATAATTCTAACTATCAATCATGTCCATAAATGCATGAAACAACATGATTATGTTGCGCATATCAAAAAGAAAATTAAGGTGTAATGTATATTCTTCTGTGGACTGATCACTCTCATTGAACATTTGTTAATCGTGTTACTTGCAGACAAATATGGCCTCATCAAAACCTGCATCGAACAACAACAACAATAGCGACACAAAGGTTATAAGCAATGAAGAAACAAATTTTTTGAGGATTGCCAATCTGCTACATAGAGTTGCGCCATCTGCAGTCAGAGTGAAATTTAACAATGAATTCCATCCCTCAATGCTGAATGGCGAGCTAAGCAAAAACAGATTTGGAATTCTGGAACAATTGAAAAAGAAGAGGATCATAAATGAAAAGCAATGGGATCGACTATTTCCAAGAACAGGTAAAGATATTTAGCTCTTCAATGATCTTAATTAATTTTTAGATTAAATAAGTGACATTTAAGACATTTAAGATCGTTGAAGAAAAAAGGCATATGTAAAGTCGGTACTGTGTACACCGTGTTCCCAAGATGTTTATATATATATATAATCCCATGCAAATAGTATTAGAGCACAGTTCGCTTATCATTTGAGGTGGTGGTGCTGTGGTGGTGCCCGAATTGACGTCACAGTAAGTCACGTGACCGGAAGCGGAACTCTAACACGAACACTAACCCAAACACAAACCCTAACCATAGCTCTACAGCATAACTAAATTTACTGTTTTTTATGCAATTTCGGTATTTTTTGTATAGTAGAAGTAATAAGCAGTGTTCTGTCTGTAGCATAAGAGAAATACATGGTACCGCTCTGAACAAATAATGAATTTATCTAACGTTGGAGACAGAACACTGCTTATTACTTCTACTATGGTTAGGGTTCGGGTTAGTGTTACTGTTAGAGTAAGGGTTAAGGTTAAATTATGATATGGTAAGGTTAGGGTAAGGGTTAGATTATAGATAGGATTTAGGTTATATTGTAGTTAGGGTTAAAGTTAGAGTTAGATTATAGAAAGGGTTAGGGTTAGATTATAGATAGGATTGGGTTATATTGTAGCTAGAATTAAAGTTAGGGTTAGATTATAGAAAGGGTTAGGATTGAATTATGGTAAGGTTAGGGTAAGAGTTAGATTAAAGATATGATTAGGGTTAGGGTTAAGGTTATAGTTGGTAAGGGTTATATCTAAAATTAAATAGATAGTGTTAGGGTTAAATTAAGGTTAGTGTAGATAATAGATAGGGTTAGGGTTAGATTAAGTTCTTGCATTTTTTTAGGCTGGCAGCAGCAGCAGTAGCAGCAGCAGGGGCACTATTAGCCTAGCGCAGCAGCAGCAGCAACAGCAGGGGCACTATTACCCTAGCACAGCAGCAGCAAAATATTAAAATGAGCACGCGAGCACTGTCAAAACGATACTCGTGAGCAACTCTTGAGTCGTGTGAACAACTCATGAGTCATGTGAGCAGCCGTGAGTAGTTTCGTTAAAGAAGAAAATTCATAACTGAAGAAGCTCAAAACACAATTGTCGCCCTTTCATCCATTAGAAAAGCCAAATTACAACGATAACCGAATACTGAAATGAGCACTCGAGCACCGTCAAAACGATGCTCGTGAGCAACCAATGAGCCGTGTGAGCAGTCGTGAGTTTCATTATTAAACAAGAAAATCCATAACTGAAGAAGCTCAGCAACACAATTGTTGCCCTCATTCATTAGAACTAACATGATAACCACTATCACCTCCACCACCTCCACAAAGCCTATCATATCCCACCACCACCACCACCACCACCGAATACTGAAATGAGCACGCGAGCACTGTCAAAACGATATAAATATAATAGACATTTAATAAGGAATATCATTTAAATAAAAGTATTGCCACGTTAAAACGGCTGTGTTTTGGGACAAAATAAATTTCAGAAGGTGTACAGAATACTGAACAATTAAATTGCAGTTCAGCGATTGGTAGAAGAAGAGGACTATAATTCTAGAGAGGCTTAGAAGTATGCTACAGATAAGAGATAGTCTGCTACAGTATAGGATTGTGGCCCACTATCGATCGAAGACGACTAATCTATGTAAAGGATAGACCAAAGACAGTTGGGATAGGGAGGAAGGGGTACTGCAGCTTATAACTACAGTTATAGCCGGTCTGGTGAAACGTAGAGTTACCTTTCATGGATTCAGTAGATAATTGCATTTTTTTCCTAAGCTAGAAGCAGTAACAGCAGCAGCAGCAAAAGCAAAATCGATCTAGCGCAGCAGCAGCAGCAGCAATATAGTGAAATGAGCACTCGAGCACAGCAAAAACGTACTCATGAGTCGTATTTAATTCTGGTGAACATAAATATAGACTAGCACAGACATCAATAAATCACGAGTTATCTCGCCTAAGTCTCGGGTGAAATCAACAAACTTAAAATAATGGCGCGTGAAATACCAAGAAGAGGTTTCTATTCGTAAAAACGAAATGGCCGCAATGAACGCGGACCTGAAAGAAGACACCCACAGATCAACAAACAACAACTTCTGAAAACATCCGAACGACCACACATACCCATTTTCCGGTATACAACTTGGAAAATAACCCTCTTCTGGTCGCGCATGCGTTATGGACTTAGGTCAAACATGACCCCTGCTGGGTCTTGCAATCTTTCAACGCGTCATTTCCTATCAATATGGTCGAATAGGGCTTCAATTAAGACAACTTCCGGTATACATATGGGGCTACGCCCACCTCCGGTCGCGCATGCGTTATGTAATAAGTAATTCAACAGCCCTGCGGGGTCACGTGTTGTTCCAACTCGTCATTTCCGGTCAACATGGCTACCTATAGTAGATACACACCTACCTCCGGTTTACATCTGGGGCCACGCCCACTTCCGGTTGCGCATGCGTCATATAATTAGGCTCTAAAACACCCCTGTGGGGTCTTACATTTTTTCAACACGTCATTTCCGGTTAAAATGGCTACCTACAGTAAATAAATACCAACTTCCTGTTGCGCATGCGCAGTAAACACTCTTCGTGTTCCGGTCACGTGACTTCTGCTTCAGGTCACGTGACTTCCTGTGACGCCAATTCCGGTCTACGTCACTTCCGGCATCACCACAGCACCACCACCTCAAATGATAAGCGAACTGTGCTCATATACAACTCATGGATGTAATTGAACACATATTGCAGTTGATCAAATATCCTAATTACAGAGCGCAAATGGTCATTGAAAAAGACAGTTGAGTAATTACCTGCACTAGGAGAAATCTTTTAAAAAATAAAAAAAAATAATGGCTACTCTGTCAGGCAGTTTACATGAGAAAAACAAGGAAGAAATTGGCCACACCGCTGAGGAAAACGAGATGCACATATACACATGTAACCGTAAATTCATTCCTGGTGTATATTTTCTGGATTATGTTGATTTCTGCTCACAAGGAATAAATCCATTAGTGCATGTTTTATGCCGTCGCATATAATTTCCAAGGGTATTTTGGTTGTGGATTAATAACCTTAGGATAGTCATTTTTATAACGTTAATGGTATAGAAATGGTACTTATGTGGGATATTTGTAAAGCTTATACTACAGGCTATCATTTATAGTACCACTTTTCTATAACTGAGAGGTACCAATCAACATTTTGAAGCAATGGGAAGAAAAACTTTTGTCAAAAACGAAATCCTTTCCAAATTTCGTTTGGTGGGTCTAAAAAGGGGCCTGTTCCAAAATTGTGTGCAGGTTATGCTCATGTTAACATGCTTTATTTTAAAGAGGGGATGTAAGCGGATTTAAAAATGTCGGTGGGGTTCATAAGTTGGGGGGGGGGGGGTGGTGCACGGAGTGTTATTCCAGCCCATGGACTATAACTGTCACCGACTACGTGGCTATTTTGTAGGCGAGTTTTATCGATATAAATCCATTTTTTGGCGTTCATGTCCTATATTCATCTATTTGCAGAAAAAAAATGTAGGATCTGTTTTGATAATAGCGCAGTTTAAAAAAGATTATTGAATCATTTTTGGTACGTTTTACATAGATACAACATGCTGCCGATGTCTACAAAAATATATTAGGATTCTTTACTAAATTTCGGAAAGTTTTGAGCTTGATTTTTTTCTGTAGTGCGACAATGTTTCACGAGCAGTCAAGGCTCTTTGAGCTAGCCGGATGATTTGTGGCGAGCACCCTTTGACCAATCTTTCAAAGTTATATTTTGTCCCTTTTGTTTTTCAGGATTGTGGTCATGGAGCTAGAAGTCTACGTGTATTTGGTTTTATTCGTATTTTAATTATACTACATGAATAGGGAAACAGGACAGAGAAAAGGGAGGTTTAGGTACCCATTAACCGGTTTAACCCTACCGCTAGCATTTGCTAGTGCTTGTACCAAGTCGAGCTGTCCCAAGTACCTATCGTTTTTTACATCTGTCTTTTGTAGTTTTTCCTTTGTAGTTTCCTGGCAGATTGAGGCATGTAATTGTAATCTTCAGCG
This sequence comes from Modiolus philippinarum, assembly GCA_002080025.1. NCBI lineage: Eukaryota > Metazoa > Mollusca > Bivalvia > Mytilida > Modiolidae > Modiolus > Modiolus philippinarum. The sequence goes on along the minus strand of MJUU01035393.1, from coordinate 20,084 downwards.
TTGGTAGATATTTCCTGTTACCTTTTTTATCTAACATAACTGGCTGATGTCATTTTCAAATATTCAAATGGCTAAAACGGATTTCTTTCAGTATGATATCAATCTCCAGTAGATGCATTTGCACATAGAATTTAATTGAACTTCATATACACGGCTATTTACGTACCTATCACTATTACACCTGGCGCATTGATTAAAAAATCAACATAAAGGTTGCATCTAAAATCGGTTGATGGATTAGAAATCTTAATAATAATAATACGCAAAACTAATCAACCATGATTAAATCAATAATAATGTCCCTGGTACTGAGCGACATGTTTAATCCTTCTGCGTACGTCTTCATTTGTAGACAAATGGTTTCTGTTCCATGGCAGTGGTTCTTGTGTGCGAGTTATTATTATAGTGTTATTAAATGGGTATTTTCATATTAATCCTGTATAATGTCCAAGTACAGTCGTATTGGGTTGAGGTCATCTGTATTGACCCGAGGCGAAGCCGAGGGCCAATACAGGTCATCGAAACCCAATACGACTGTACAAGGACATTATACAGGATTAATATGAAAATACCCATTTTATGACACCTTTATTAACTGATGACTTAAAATTTCAGGCATTACCTTTACCAATCTTAATTACAGGATGCAAATATCAATATTACAAAGCCAAGGCAATATAAAAAAGACTTCTGTTGAATTTTCAACTTGTAGTAGAAAAAAATATTGCACTATCATGTTGTTTACAAATCCCCTTGATCTGGTAGGGTATCAGTCGTACAAGCTGAAACGGAATGCGGCTGACGAGTACTATTTTTCTGCTGACAAGTACTAATATAAGTGTATAGCACAGTGTTAATATTTGAACGTTATCAAAGGAAATCTTCTGGGTTGTGCTGTGTTTATTTTTTATTCTCACTTTCAGAAATTAAAATCAATAGACAAAGAGAAAAAAGCTAACATATGCGAGAACGACACAGAAAACAGAGTGTAACTAAACCAATATGGCCGATTCATTTATACAGGGCATTTGTCCTGTATTAATTTTAATACAGGGCATCTGCCCTGTATAAATTTCTATACAGGGCATTTGCTCTGTATAAATTCCATGTGTCAAAAACTTCCAGTTATATTAAATGGGCAAATCACACTGTATTTTAAGTCATCATTCTAGGTAATGAAAGATTATACAAAAGTATGGCGTTATAATAACCGGAAACGACTACAATGGATGAAAATTACAATTACATGCTACAATTTGCAAGGAAAGAACGCATGATAAACACTAATAAGACAAAGAAAAGCATAAACTAAAAATGTGTAAGCATCTATCATTAAAACTGTTTTGCAGGTTCAGCGTCCTCTGATACCTTTGACCTGACTTTGATGTTGTGCTTAATAAGAAATTTAACAGAGATACAGATAGGAGACAAATTGCCACACTCAGTTGATATCAGCAATGGTGCAGATTTATCAAGACTGAAATACTACAGGAATCAAATAGTACATTGCGAAGAGGGAACCTTGACAGATATACAGTTCCACGAGTACTGGACTGATGTCACACAGGTAATATAAACAATATGTAATAATTTGAATGAGATACCTTGTTTATACAGTGGCCGACAATGCCAGTATTATCGAACTGCCATTGTTTAGAATATTGAGTTTTCGTCTATAAAAAGATAGAACTACATGTCAGTATATAAAAAGGCAATGAGTGACAACTTTTAAAATTTCTGTGTTATTCAGTATAATCTCCTGTCACGAAAATAGATTTTTGTTTTGTAGTTTTTTTTTTCTTTTTAAATATTTAATCTAAGGGGGAGGGGGTTCGCTACTCCATTTGAAAATATATAGGATTAAAATAAACATGATTTTTTTTAGAAAATTAAAAAAAAGAAGTAATGTAAGCAAAATCAAAAGAAAAAAAAATATGAAAAAAGGTCAATCACAGGTTGTAATCCCCCCGCTCACCTTTTATGGACCAACACTTAAGTTTGGTTTTGAAAATGTATATATAGGAATCGATTCAATAAAAAATTAATTCAAAATTAAAAGTTTTTTGCAATCTGAATATTGAAAATGATCATCGTTACTGTTAGGAATTGAAAAAGATATGATTGCTACGTAGAATTCCAAAAAATGACAGGTCTTTAACACTTTCAGGAAATTTACCAAAATAAGAATCAAAGTTTTTTGCAGTCTTTCTTTTGAAAACAATGATTCTTAATGTAAGCAATTGAAAAAGGTACTTAACATGACGTGAAACTTGCGTTAAATTTTAACATGCATTTAAATTTAGTTGCTCGATTAGCGTGAAATTGAAGGGAAAATTTAAGTTAAAGGCATATCCTACTATTGTTTCTGCGCATTTTGTTTTTGAGCTTAACTGTTTTGTAATTCCTTTATGATGTCGTAAACTTCCCGGGAAATCGAGCTTTAAGGTTTAGTAATTCATTTATGACATCGTGTAGTTGGACCGACGTATTTCAAAGGTTCAATTTATGATCTAACGGTAAAGAATAAATAAAAATGACAACAAAAGTCCGAATCGATCAAAGGGAGAGACCAGTAAGGAAAATCCGTATAACTTTCGACAGAATCAGGGAAACACAATCCAACGCGGAACATTTTTGGCAAATGGTGGGTTAATTCGGGTTTAATGATGCATCAACCTCCTAAAAGGACACATTCCAATAATACGCTCTGTAGACCACTTCATTAAATAGTTTGCCAAGAGTTTTGATATTATTTGAAGACGATGTCAATTTCCAAGAAAACATTTTCAATTAATCTTCAAACTTTGTGTAAAAAAAAAAATTAAAAAAAAGTAAATAAATAAAGTCAAATGAATTGTCCCGTAAGCGTACGTTTTTCCCATTTTGTGCATACAAAATAACAATAAAAGGGAAAAATAATTACTTGGCTACATATTATTACATATTCGTACAAAAATATAATGTAAATTGTAATTACATACTGCGATTCAAATAAAGGAAATTTGCTATGAAGAAAAACCCGCCATTGTATTCCCGCCAATATAAAACAATATATTGTAACATATTGGTTTTGTACACACCCTCAAGTAGTCAAAATAATTTAAGTCCATTCGAAACCTACAATATAGTGAAAATATGGACCATATAGTATATAATCAATACCTTCAAAACAGGTAAATAAAGATGACGTCATAGCTCTAAAACTAGGTCGGTGACCCCCAATTTTTTTTAGCTTAATTTAAAGCTTTTATCATTATTATTGTACAAAAGAAATGTCAAAAAGATATCATATTGGTTTTTTAATATATTAGGAAATGTCTTTAAATTCGCATTTTTTTAAAGTGAAATTCACGTTAAAATTTTTTCCTGTGTACAAGTATAGAAATGATTTATGCTTCTTTTTTATAGGCAATTTATCGGCTAGGTGGGTCCAGTTACATTGAAAAATGCAATGATTTGAAAGTCAGCAAATTGGATAATAATGACATAGAAATTATCACAGAGATCAGAAATCGGGAAATATCAGATAATCCTATCCCTAAGGGAGTACGAAGTAAGTCCTTAATTTTCTTTTATTTTTTTTCATCAAATACAAGTGGAACAGTAACCATCATTTTCTAGACCGGCCGCTGTGTCGTCTTGTCTCATTTGTGTATTTTTGAATTATTAAGTTTTTTTTTCTATATCCCTGTTTACCCAGCATAATTTTGTGCACTTGTATAAAATCTTCGTCGAAGGAATTGTTGAATTCATTTGGAAAATCATCCTCCCCCCCCCAAAAAAAAATAAAATATAAAAAAAACTCAAAAAAAAAAA
>MJUU01035393.1:0-14085 GCA_002080025.1 Modiolus philippinarum | reverse complement strand
TTTTGATAAAACTTGATAAAAATGGATAACAGGAAACACCTACAATGGCTGAAAATTATAATTACATGCAACAATTTGCAAGGGAACTACACAAGAAAAACAACATTACAGTCCTTTGGTGGTCTCCTTCAAAGTTGACGATTTTTCTGTTTATACCTCATTCAAGATGGCTACCAGCGGGGAACATACTTTAGGATAGAACTCTATGGAAAATGCAGTTCAACATAGGACTTTAAGGGATCTTTCCTCTCACACTGTTTGAACAATTTTATTCAAATTTGCTCAAAATGGTCCTTTGTTAGTCCCCTTGAAAGTTTGTGTGTGTTTTCTATCACGCTCGCGTTATTGCAGCTATTTTGTTTTTTCAAGGGAAATAACTCTTGCTAGTATTTTTCCGCGTGTATTTTAGACAAATTGTTTGTTGTTAGGTGTTTTCTATCATGTCCTTGTTCAGAGTTTGGAGGGGAGATAACTCTTAAAAGTAAATGAATTTTCCCACACTGCTTTATCAGAGACTCTTTTAGTCAAGATAACTCGTGATTTACTAATGCTGCTTACAAGTTTGTGTTAATGTTCACAAGTATGCTCACACGACTCACGGGTCGCTTACGAATACGATTTTGATTGTGCTAGCCTGCTCATGTCAGTATATTACTGCTGCTGCTGCGCTTTGGTGATGGGGCTGCTGCTGCATCTTAGAGAAGAAAATGCAAGAAATGAATTTCGTGTAAACCAAGCCATTATTTTCTCAATGCATGAAGGGTCATTCTGCGTTTCACCAGGGTTGTGACTTGCTATTTATTGAAGAGACCGCATTACCCCTCCTCTCTGTCCAAACTGTTTTTGTGTTTTTGCTTTACGTGGTTTCGTTGTTTTCGTTTGGTGTAGTGTTTTATGAATCCAGTATTTCATCAAATTATCTACGGCATATTAACAAGTTTCTCTAGTGTCATAGTCTTCTTCTTTCAAGCGTGGAACCGTCCTCTTGATATTTCTATTCACTGTGTCTTTCTGCATATTTTCTATCCAGAATATGCCATATGGATAAAATTCCCTCTCCATTCTTTTTTGTCCTCTTGCATGTATTCAAGAGAAAGTTAGTGTATCTTGTCTTTTTCATGTCCAGCTTCAATGTATTCTTCAACCTTTTGTTGGTATTCTGACTGATTGGCATCAATCGCTTTGTTTACTATTATATCCCTTAATGATCCCCAACCTGTATCTCTTTTGTTAGATCTTTCATCCGTAGCATACTCAGATTCTTCAGTAACATGGATTTCCTGGGATGTGTTAGACTCCGTTTCTTTATCTTGTTTTCTGTCTATTTGTTGCTCTTTATTATGAACCGACTGCTTGTGACGCAGAAGAGTCGCTTAGGAGTGTGGTCATTTCACTATATTGCTGCTGCTTCTAAATACTTGAATATGTCTTCTTCTGCTGCTTCAGTCTTACCATAACCCCAGTCCTTTCTATCAACCTAACCCTAAGAATGATATAAATTAAACTCAACACTAAGCCTTTATAATAACCCTAGTGTTATCATTTCTCTAACCCAAATCCTACCGCTAATCCTTTCTTAGAAACTAACATTTACAGTAACTTCGCTATTTTGATTATTTGACCCTTTGCCTAAAGGCAACCCTTACCCATCCTAACAAAAAATAAATCAAACATTACTAACCATAAGCATTTATCTTAATCCTTGTTGTTTCGCACGCGACGAAAGTCGCGGAAAGCGAGACATAGGCGTGCAAAGTATGACGGCGACGGCGGCGTAAACTAAGTTATTATATAGAAACCTTTGATGTAGGAACTTTATATTTGGTCCATAGGTAGCTTACGGTGAACCCTATCTGTCGGATCCAAAATCATGTGACATTGACCTATATTTCGCGGTTCAGTGACCTGGTTAAGTTTTTTTGCTTAAGTCCATTTCTCAATAACTACAAGCTAGAAGTCAATGATATATGGTATATAGTTTGGTCTTGGTTAGTACATGTCTGTCTGCCATATGGCTTTTGACCTTGACCTCAGTGGCACGGTCCAGTGCCCAGGTTAAGTTTTTTTTATATATTTTGTATATAGCTTGGTCTTGATTAGTACATGTCAGTCTGCCATATGGCTTTTGACCTTGACCTCAATTTCAAGGACTATTTCCCAGGTTAATTTTTTTTGCTTAAGTCTGTTTCTCAATAACTACAAGCTATAGGTCAATGATGTTTGGTATATAGCTTGGTCTTGGTTAGTACATGTCAGTCTGCCATCTGGCTTTTGCCCTTTACCTCAATGTCACGGTCCAGTGACGAGGTTAAGGTTTTTTGCATAAGTCTGTTTCACAATAACTACAAGCTATAGGTCAATGATATTTGGTATATAGTTTGGTCTTGGTTAGATCATGTCAGTCTGTCATATGGCTTTTGGCCTTGACCTTAAGTTTACGGTCTATTCACCAGGTTAAGGTTTTTTTGCTGAAGTCATTTTCTCAATAACTACAAGCTATAGGTCAATGATGTTTGGTATATAGCTTAGTCTTGGTTAGTACATGTCAGTCTGCCATATGGCTTTTGACCTTGACCTCAATTTCACGGTCCAGTTACCAGGTTAAGTTTTTTGCTTAAGTCTGTTTCTCAATAACTACAAGCTATAGGTCAATAATATTTGGTATATGGCTCGGTCTTGGTTGGTACATGTCAGTTTGCTATATGGCTTTTGACCTTGACCTCAATTTCACGGTCCAGTGACCAGGTTAAGTTTTTTTGCTCAAGTCAGTTTCTCAATAACTACAAGCTATAAGTCAATGATATTTTGTATATAGCTTGGTCTTGGTTAGTACATGTCAGTCTGCCATATGGCTTTGACCTTGACCTCAATTTCATGGTCCAGTGACAAGGTTAAGTTTTTGCTTAAGTCTGTTTCTCAATAACTACAAGCTATAGGTCAATAATATTTGGTATATAGCTCGGTCTTGGTTAGTACATGTCAGTCTGCCATATGGCTTTTGACCTTGACCTCAATTTCACGGTCCAGTGACCAGGTTAAGTTTTTATGCTCAAGTAAGTTTCTCAATAACTACAAGCTATAGGTCAATGGTATTTTGTATATAGCTTGGTCTTGGTTAGTACATGTCCGTCTGCCATATGGCTTTTGACCTTGACCTCAATTTCACGGTCCAGTGACCAGGTTAAGTTTTTTTGCTCAAGTAAGTTTCTCAATAACAACAAGGTATAGGTCAATGGTATTTTGTATATAGCTTGGTCTTGGTTAGTACATGTCCGTCTGCCATATGGCTTTGACCTTGACCTCAATTTCAAGGTCCAGTGATCGCTTTGACCTTGACCTCAATTTCACGGTCCAGTGACCAGGTTAAGTTTTTTGCTTCTTTTTCTCAATAACTTCAAGCTATAGGTCAATGATATTTTGTATATAGCTTGGTCTTGGTTAGTACATGTCTGTCTGCCATATGGCTTTGACCTTGACCTCAATTTCAAGGTCCAGTGACCACTTTGACCTTGACCTCAATTTCACGGTCTAGTGACCAGGTTAAGTTTTTTTGCTTCTGTTTCTCAATAACTACATGTGATATGCCAATAATATTTGGTATATAGCTTGGTCTTGATTAGTACACGTCAGTCTGCCATATGGCTTTTGACCTTGACCTCAATTTCAAAGACTATTTCCCAGGTTTAGTTTTTTTGCTTAAGTCTGTTTCTCAATAACTACATGCTATAGGTCAATGATATTTGGTAAATAGCTTGGTCTTGGTTAGTACATGTCACTCTGCCTTTTGGCTTTTGACCTTGACCTCAATTTCATGGTCTAGTGAACAAAGTTAAGTGTTTCTGATTAGAATAATTTCTCAATTACTTAAGTGGTAGGGTAATAATATTTGGTTCGTAGGTTGCTCTTTAGTAGTACATGACTGTTTTAGCGACAAGCAGGGACGGGCGAGACATCTATTATGGTCCACTCTTGTTTCCTTTTTTTTATCATAAACCTAACCTTAATAATAAACATACTCTAACCCTAATCCAGTGTTCTGTCTGTAAAATAAGAGAAATGCATGAACAAATGATGAATTTATCCAATATAGTAGATAGAACACTGATTACTACTACTATGATTAGGGTTAGAGCATGTTTTGGGTAAGGGTTAGGATAATGGTGAAAAAATAGAAACAAGGTTTAAGATAAATGTTTATTGTTAGTACATGTAATGTTTGATTTATTTATTGATAGGGTTGGAGTAAGTGTTTGGGTAATGATGGGAGAAAGGATTAGATTTAAGATAAAGAGTAAGGGTTAGGGTTAGGGTTATAGAAATAATAAGACTAGGGTTAATATAAAAGCTTAGTGTTGAGTTTAATTTATATCATTGTTAGGGTAAAGGTGATAGAAAGGACTAGGGTTATGGTAAGATCGGCAGTTGATGTCAACTGAAGCAGCAGCAGCACAAACCATATCCAAATATTAAGAAGTAGCAGCAGCAGCAGCAGCAGCAATATAGTGAAATGAGCATCCAAGCACAACCAAAACTATACTCCTAAGCGACTCGACAGTCTTGTGACCATATTGAAGATAGAACATTTACAGAATCAAACAATACTTAAAACTCCCAAAATTGTTACTTTCTCATTCGTTCAAGGAATTTCGAGAGTTGAGTGTATAACTGCGAACATTCTAATACATCATACTAATCGACAATTCAATCTTCTGCGTCACAAGTAATTGGTTCATAATAAAGAGCAAGAGATGGACAGACAATAATATATAGAAAAGAAGTCTAACATATCCGAGGAATACCATGTTTCTGAAGAATCTGAGTATGCTACGGGTGAAAGATCTAACAAAAGAGACACAGGTTGGGGATTTCCATGGGATATAATAGTAAACAAAGCAATTGATGCTTATCGTTTGAAGACATATGCCAGGACTACGGAGAAGCGATGAGGGATTTTATGTAGATTGCATGTTCTTGATAGAGAATATGCGGAAAGACTCACTGCATAGAAAGATAAAGAAGACTGTTCATTGCTTGAAAGAAAAAGAAGACAATGACACTAGAAAAGTTTGGAATTATGCCGTAGATAAGAAGAAATATCTCTTTGATGATAGGACCAACCACCGACCGAAAACAACGAATCAACGTAAATGGTGAATAAAAGGATATGGAGTAAATGCACATGAGACAAAGTCTCTACAAATACATGGTAAAAAACAAGCAAAGGAACAACGCTTTTATTGTTGTTCTTCATCTTGAAGTCACCATGAGGCCTTCAACAGCTTTGCTCATACCTCATAGTAAGTTCAAGACGGCCCCTAGCACCGGTTTAAGCGGAATTCTTTGCTAATTATCGAGCAACGCTACATCCATGTCTTTCTTGGTCATGGGTNCGGGATTGTCAACAAACATCAATTAAACTGGCAAAGTGCTCTTACAATCACTGTCATCCTTTGCCCGACAAAAGCACTAGTGTCTTAAGCTAGTGGACAACTACAACATATAGACAAACACAGGGCACTCATCAAGTCGAATGTAAGAAAACTTGGCGTTATAAAATAGTGAGATGTGGGCACTTAAAACAGGTGGTCTGGATTACATTTCGAAAATTACAAAAATAATTGCCAAAATTTGAAAGTATCAATAGTATATCCATATGAGAAATTCTCTCACGCACAAGTACACCATAACTGGAAAATATAGAGAGCATACATCTCTCGCTAGGGAAATCGTTTTACGGACTCCACACTGCAGGAGAGACAAACTCCAGTCGTAAATGGTGAATAAAAGGATATGGAGTAAATGCACATGAGACAAAGTCCCTACAAATACATGGTAAAAGACAAGCAAAGGAACAACGCTTTTATTGTTGTTCTTCATCTTGAAGTCACCATGAGGCCTTCAACAATGAGCTTTGCTCATACCTCATAGTAAGTTCAAGACGGCCCCTAGCACCGGTTTAAGCGGAATTCTTTGCTAATTGTCGAGCAACGCTACATCCAGGTCTTTCTTGGTCATAAAGCAAAAAACCAAAATATTTGGGATTGGAAGGAAGGAGTTATGCGGCATATCCTTTCGATAGCCAGTCACAAGCCTTCATGCATTGAGAAAATTATGGCTTGATTTACATGAAATTCACATCATGCATTTTGCTTCTCTAAGCTAGATGTAGCAGCAGCCCCACCATCCTAGCCGAGCAGCAGCCCCACCAACCTAGCCAAGCAGCAGCAGCAATAACCTGAAATGAGCACACACGCACAGCAAAAATCTTACTCGTAGCGACTCGTGAATAGTGTAAGCATACTCGTGACCATAAACAAATATGAAAAAGAAAGGAAATGGGGTAAATGTAAAGGAGACAACATCCCATATCCAGGTTAAAACGACCCAAACAAAGCATCTAGGGTCATCGTACGGTCTTCAACACAGTGAGGAACTCGTTAGCAGCTCTAGTAAATCATGAGTTATCTCGCATAAGTCTCGGATCAAACAGCGCGGGAAAATTCAATTACTATTAAGAGTTGTCTCCCTTCCAAACTCTGAACAAGGACGTGATAGAAAACACCTAGCAACAAACAATTTGTCTAAAAACACGCGGAAAAATACTAGCAAGAGTTATGTCCCTTGAAAAAACAAAAAAGCTGCAATAACGCGAACGAGATAGAAAACACACACAGACGAGATCAACTAACAAAACACGTGGGGAAAATACTAATAAGAGTTATCTCCGTTGAAAATAACAACATGGGCGCGTTGAAGGCGGACGTGATAGAAGACATCCAAAGACAAAACAAGCAAACAGATAAAAGCAGAAAAAGGACTTCCCTTACGACTGCAGCCTGATAGAAGACACCCTCCGAAATACATCACAATAATAACTACCGAAAAGATCGAAACGACCACGCCCGGGACGTTCCATCTAGGGAAATAACCAACTTATAGTTTCCGATAAGGGAAACACCCACTTCTGATCACCCATGCGCATTGTTCAAACTGCGGAGTCTTGTGCTGTGTGAGCAGGCCACAGTTTCGTAAATTTTACTAGGGTACTTATCTGAGTGTGTACCCCTGGTTTTAGGTTTTACTATATTTATGAGTTTGAACAGATAAAAATCCAGTTTTATATGCTCATTTGCTAGGTATCATGCATATCTTGAATTTGAAATGCCATAAATAAAAATTTAGAATTAATTAGGATTATTTTGAAAGTAAACAATAAAGGGGAGACTACTCCATATTTGCATCCTGTGAAAAGTGCACATTTTTAAACCTGTACTTAGAGATGAAATAGCTTTCTTCGGGGCCGATCAACCCCCATTCAAAGTCCAATTTTTAGAATACTCGTGTTCTATCCCTGAGAGGGATACAAAGTTTGAACACCATATAGCCGCGGAAAATCTTGTTTTGAATGGCTGAAAATGGTATGTATTGGTAGTTTTTGAAGCACTGAGAACAGTTATTTGTCAGTGTTTGTATACCATTGTTTCCAGAAGTAGGATTAGATATCATATTTATTTTTTTTTCAAAGTAAAGTCCACATCAAGAACAGTGTTTTGGTATATAACAACCCATATTTGCAAAGAAAAACATATCCTCCAGTGGGGGGATTGTTTCACCCCACTGTTTACTTAAGTGATGTTGGAAAAAACTGTGTACTGCACTCTTTAAAGGCATTTAACAGAGCTTGAGATCAGCTGGAAATGTAGAATTTGTTCATCAGTCATATATCATCCATTGGTAAAAATACAGGTTTAAATGTATTTTCAATTTTAACGATCTTCATAACATCAGTTTCATTCTGGTGATTCATGAAAGTCCATAGCAACCAAACCCGTTTCTTTTAATGGAAAGATATACATTTCTTATGACAAATTTTGACGCGTCATTTTCAGCGACTTTATTATTTTTTTTCAAAGTAAAGTCCATATCAAGAACAGTGTTTTGGTATATAACAACCCATATTTGCAAGGAAAAACAAATCCTCCAGTGGGGGGATGGTTTCACTCCACTGTTTACTTAAGTGACGTTGGAAAAAACTGTGTACTGCACCTTGTGCCTTCACATCAATTCCAGTCAAAATGGCGGGAAACAAGTGAAACAACCGTCTTTCGGTGACGTATGCATTATTAAGAAAACGTTATCCAATATTCCTGCGCGGTTTTTTGTTGATCTTTGACTACTTTTCTGGTCAAAATGGCCGAAAAGGGCTAAAACTAGGGCTACCTCCGGTGGTACATGCGCAATATATGTTCCGCCACGTGATTTCCGTTTCTTGTCACGTGACTTCCAATGACGTCACTTGCTCGTAATTACGTCACTTCCGATCCCACCACGCTCCACCACCACAAATAATAATTTGCTCGTCCCTATAAACTACTACCGCCGACGCCGACAACAACACAGGACGCTAACTGATGGCTGAAGCCCATTTGGCCCTTTTAGAAATGTATTTGGTGAAAGGATGACTTTGGGCGATTAAAGCAGAAGACCATTAGGATTATCAAGGGATGGCTTACCGACCCATGAAATATATATCTGTAATTTAGTTGATTATTTAATGTTTATTGAAGTAAACAATGAAAAAATAAGCACAGAGAGTGTGGATATAGGAAAAATGGACACTACAGGAAACCACACAAAGAGTCAAGAGAAGAAACAAATAAAAAAAAACAGTTAGTGAACGTAGGGTTTGCGTAATACAATAAGATGAAACATTAAAAGGCTCACAAACCATATTTTTTCATGTCAGGGGTCACCGCTGCACTGTCAGGTTTTGTTCTGTGACGTTGTGATAAAGGGAAAATTCACTCACAATTTTTGTACACGAGTGAATTGCCATTTTTCCTGCGAATTACGTTATAGTTCAGTGGCGACATCAATCGGGAAAAACATTGAGGTTAATATATTCAGGTTTTTTCAATGAATATCCTGGCGACAGATGAAGATGCTCCTCTGAAAGAATGGCCTTTGAAAATATAAACAACAATAGCAGCTCTCAACAAAACAGTTCAACCATCTGAATAATGTGAACGATGGAACTTTATAATAAGTCAAATAAAAATAGACTTGATGACTTCCGACATCTTTGGTATTAAAAATATGATATAAGAAAGTTCAAAATATTTGTTTTTATTCTGGAACAGTTGTTACTAAACATAATATTCCATTGTGCATTCGTTCCCTACAATCACCCCTTCTTGCAAAAAGAAATGTGCCGACTCTTAAATTTGCTTGCCGTTCTTTGACAACGGAAATTGCATCTGCACAGTCTCAGATAAAAGAAGACATTTGATTGGCCCCCACTCTGTGAGTCAGGGCTGACGCGTCCAATGGTCATAGGGAATTTGGGTCTTCGAAAGTAGAGATAATCTGATATGAAGGAGGCCTAAATTATTCTCTTTATGGTTTTCCTGATAAAATTAAGGCGGAGATGGCATTGTTCTAAATGTTGCTACGTCGCTAAATTATCTGAGTGTCTTGGAAAGCCTTAGTTGTGCTGGCCAAAATAACCTCTTCAATATTGTCATTAATATTTTTTATCAGTCGACTGAAAGGAGGAAAATATATGGAGTTATGGAAAAAATTGGACATTTAAAAAGATATTACTTTGCGAACACCAAGACCAAGACTAATTAAGTTTTGAACTTTTCGACTCCGCTTTCCAATCGCCCTTTACGACGGCCCCTCCTCGAGCCCGCTTCTTGTTCTAGTGGGAGATGGAAGATAACTGAATAATTTCTTTTAATATTTAACTTTTATGATGTTTATATCTGACATCAACACTAACACCTACCTGGTTCGTAGTGGTGCGTAGCAGTAACGTAGTGTACCGTACAAAAACGAACTGAAACCTGCCATTAACGTAGCAGACCGTAAATTAAACGTAACGAACCCTACTTCAACGTAGTTTATACCGGCCGAAACGTACTAAAACTTTGTGAAACCTGGATAATTCAAATCAAGTAACCCGTAGTAAAACCGCACAAAACGTAGGGAAACGTACTAAACCGTAGCATAAACCTAGTAAAACGCAGAGATCGTTAAGAAATGACAGAAATTGACACGAAACGTGGCCATATAAAACGTAGTAAAACCAAAGGCTTGAAACGTGACACTGGGACTGAGGCTTTACATGATACCCCGCCACGTTTCACAAAATTTCAAAGTTAGAAGGGGTATAACATGTTCCCTAACATGTAACCCTATGTTCCGGTGAACCAAAATTACACTTTGCTTAAGTTTTGAGGTAAATAACTTACATACCAAGTTTGAAGACAGTATGAAATTTCATAACAAGTTATCAGTCACAAACCCTAAAATTTGCAAAATTTGAAAGTTTCAAGGGGCATAACTCCAGAATCCCTTGGACCTCTGAACCCAAAATCGAACTTGATCTGAGATTTATAGTAAACAACTTGCATGCAAAGTTTAAAGACAGTAGGCTATTACGTTCACAAGTTATCAGTCGGGACCCTAAAATTCGCAAAATTTCAAAGTTTCAAGGGGCATAACTCGTGAACCCCTTGGACATCTAAACCGAAAATCGAACCTGGCCTGAGTTTTGTGGTAAACGAATTACATACCAAGTTCGAAGACCTTACGTTATTCTGTTCACAAGTTATCAGTCGAAAACATTCGGGGACGGACAGACGGACGGACTGTTGGACGGACGCACACGTGACTGAGGGTATCACATAATACCTCGCAACTATGTGTGGCGGGGTATAAAAACGGTCCATTTGTTTTCACAATCGACAACTGCAAATATTGTTCATTTCATCTCATAACAAATAAATAAATACCGAAGTCACTGTGAATTTACTTTCTGCATATGCGCATTTCGACAACTTATGTCTCATCACTGCATGCTTCTTATAAGACACCCGCCGTGTTCAACATGTCAAATCCGGTAGTAAAGTTAAAATACCTCCATATTTTAAGGAAACATCAGTTCCAATCATTTCATATACCTATACTTCAGCGATAGCATATAAAATTTTCAACCAAAACGACGTGTACTGCAAATATTTTACAAAAGGATATGGAGTAAATGAACATGAGACCATAATACATATGTTAACTCCAACTGCAATAATTTTGATGAGCTGTATTACAAAAAACAAGATAACAGCAAACACCTACAATGGCCAAGAACTACAATCACATGCCACAATTCACACGCAAATTGTATGGCCATTTCGGAAATTTATTCCTCATCAGCAACACTAGAACCCAAACAAAGGAAATCCATAATTTCAAAAAATGTTTAAAATGCATAAAACCAAATGAAATCCGATAATCAGTAATATCAAATATAGGTAAGGACAAAACTACGATGGAGGGAGTTAATCCTTCGGTTTTAGAATTTAAAAAAGAATTAGATAATAGTAATTGAACAAGGTGTACACATGAGATATTATCTCATGTACAAGTACACCATATCTAAGAAAAATAAAAAGCATACATCTCTACCACGGGGTATTGTTTTACCAACTCCACACTGCAAAGCCTTATCACGGACGACATCAAGTCTAAACCACCCGATTGTTCATATTTAAATTCACCTTACAGATGTAGTCCCTGTGGTTCCATCATAACGGGAGACTTAAATGTCATCGAAAACCCGTCTCTCCGTGAAATCCTTTTAAAGGGACCAAAATGCGCGAACCATGATCCATCAAATGGGAGCAAAATTTTAAACTACTTATAAATGCTGTGAAGGACTATGCCAGAAAATGGATTAAACGTGAACAAGATGAAGCCTGGATTCTCTTTCGGAGTGCATTAGGGCGGCAATGAGAGGCCCTAATTGTTAAATGAATCGGTCAGGTATGAGAGTCAATGAGAACTAAAGCATCGTCCATTTTCAAAAATGTCGATGTTGCAAGATACTTGTCCTCTATTCATGATAAATATTATGTCGTTCTTCAGGCAGATAAGGTCCATAATAACATCGTTTTCATTTGTAAAAACATTACATCGATGTTTTAAAGAAAGAACTAGGCATTGGTAAAACCCAGGGCAATCGAACATACACAGCTACTACTCTGTCTAAGGAGGGGATATTACAGAACCGTAAATCTGTAATGCTTTTCTTTGGGAATTTTCCACACTTTTACTCCCTTTCCCCAAGAACAACTGAAATCTCGGCTGAAAGATTTAATTCATAGAAATGTCTCCCGTAAGAACGACGGCGAACGAAGATATTAGTACATTGTTATAGGCAGAGAACAAGCATACTTTTTGAAATTCGACTCAGAAACACAGAAAAAATATAAAGAGGAAGAAGTGATTAAAATTTTAGAGTTTCTGATCGCTAATATATTTGTCCAGTTTGGAGGTCTTGTTTTTTCAACGGACTATCGGAATTCCAATGGGCACAACCTGTGCACCTCTTTTAGCCGATCCGTTTCTCCATTCAAATGAGGCTGAATTCATGGAAGGGTTCCTTCAAAATAAAGATAAAAAACTGACCCAGAACTTTAATTTCAGCTTCCGATATAATGGTGTTATTCTATAACTAAACAACCCTCGCTTTGGTGATTTCCTTCATCTTATCTATCCAAAAGAGCTCAGAATTAAGGATATTACAGATCGGCCTCGTTCCTTGACCTTTATCTTGAAATTAAAAACAGAAGAGCACTACAAACTAGGCTGTGTGACAAACGCTATGACTTCACTTTTCCAATAGTCAACTTCCATTTTCTTTGTAGCAAAATTCCAAAAGCACCGACATATGAATTTTACATCTACCAACTCGTTCGCTACTCAGGGCCTGTGGTCGATGCAGTGACTACCTTAATAGAGCTCGCTTGCTTACAAATAGACTACTTACGCAAGGACATGTTGCCCATAACTTGAAGTCATCACTACGAAAGTTTTACGATCGAAATCACGATCTTGTAAATTGTTATAGGATATCTGTTTTCCGGATGACAACAGATCTTTCTATTTGCCACTAAAGGTTGTTTTTCCTCGTCCGGATTTAACTTAAGTACTGGACTTGACACGTTCAACACGGCTGTTGTCTTATAAGAAGCAGGAGATGCTTACTCTACCGTTGCACCTGATCTCAACCTTTTTTTTATTGGATCCGTGTTGTTCATTTTTGTATATGGGAGTGTCATTATTTGCAGGATTGACACATAGGGATCACTATCCGTCTTTTTGCGTCCGTCCGTCTGTCCGTCTGGTTGTCTGTCTGTTGTCTGTCTGTATGACTCCAAAATTTTTACTATTATCCGCAACTCCTCCCAAGCCACTTTTTACTTTTCAACGAAACTTGCAGGAATGCTTCAGTATATATTAAAGATGTGCACCATGCATTTAGTTTTCCTTTATCTATATTTTTACAGATTTTTAAGCTATTTTTGGACTTAGTCATTTTAGCTTATTGGAGTCCTTGGGCATACCTCCGTTATCCGCAACTCCTCTTAGACCGCTTGGTACTTTCTAACCAAACTTGCAAGAATGATTCAATATA
Organism: Modiolus philippinarum; assembly: GCA_002080025.1. NCBI lineage: Eukaryota > Metazoa > Mollusca > Bivalvia > Mytilida > Modiolidae > Modiolus > Modiolus philippinarum. The sequence goes on along the minus strand of MJUU01035393.1, from coordinate 605 downwards.
TATTGCAGATGTGCACCAGGCATTTAGGTTTTGATTAATTTTGATTTTTTTAGATTTTCTAACTATCTTTGGACTTTGTCATTTTAGCTTATTGGAGTCATAAAGTATACCTCCATTATCCTCAACTCCTCCTAGATGGTTTGGTACTTTTCAACCAAACTATCAAGAATGCTTCAATATATATTGCAGATGTGCACCATGCATTTAGTTTTTCATTAGTTTCGATTTTTTTTTTTCGATTTTCTTGTTATCTTTCGAATTCTTCACTTTAGGTCATTTTATTCTTAAGGGTATGCCTCCATTATCCGCAACTCCTTTTAAACCGATTGATACTTTCAAACCAAACTTGCAAGGATGCTTCAGTATATATTGTACATGTGAACCAGGCATTTTGATTTTCTTAAAGTTTGATTTTTTTTTCTGATTATCTGTGGACTTTGTCATTATATAGCAAAACAGGAATTCTTTAAAATATATAGTGCAGGCGACACATGCGTTCCGCGGAACACCCATGCATTTTCTTTTCTGTGTCATGCTCATGTTATGTCTTTATTGTTTCTTTGTTTTTTAGCTCACCTGGCCTAAAAGGCCATGTGAGCTTTTGC
>MJUU01035390.1:0-20153 GCA_002080025.1 Modiolus philippinarum | reverse complement strand
GTGCAAAACTTTTGTTATACACATTAGTTTGTTTAAAATTCCAATATGTCCAAAAATACATAATTAAAACTGACTTGTGAAACTTTTAGTCATCACAAATGCACCGATCAGTGAGAAATTTTCCCTTTACACATTATTTGGTTTAAAAGTCTATGGATATGGCAAATTTTGATGAATAACACCCGTCAATGCAGAAGTTCCTTTCGAACTTTATTGTATTAAAGACTCCATGAAAATGAAAAAAAAACGTATCATAAGCAATTATTTATTGATAGCAAAAAGATTGATCTGTTGCGATGATGTACCGATCGCGTATGCACTGAGTGAAACGAATCTATTTCACAAAATCTTCAACCCGAGATATCACGTGATAAAAGAACGTATCTGGACGTGAGTTGGACGAATAGGGTTCTCGTCATCCGTCACGTTTCGCGTCAATTGACGAGTTGGACGAATAACAAGTCGTCACGTTAATTAACTGATCGCTGACTGACCGCTGACTGCTCCCTGACGAACGGGTGACGGGTGACTGATTGTTTTTTCTGTAAGGGCTACGCTGCACAGTACTGTATCATCGGACCCTATGGGAAAATCACATTTTCATCTACTCTTCTGAAACCACTGAAGCAAGTTCAACCTAACTTTACAGGAATGATGACTGAAGGTACTTTACAAAAATTGCACATTTCATTTCAATCCGACAAAAAACATTGCATCAAGTGCAGAACATAGTTTAACATTGGAGCCAAGTATGAGAAACACGATCCTTTTCTTCATCTTCTCTCAAAACAATTAAAGCAAATTATACTAAATGTATAGAAGGTCCTTTGCAAAAAGTACTCATTTCAATAGGATCAGACAAAACACACGGGTTCTAATTGAGAACATACCTAACCACCCTGTCCCATTGGTAAAAAACATGATAATTTTGGTCATGCATGGCATAGACGCGTTTTGTCAGGTGAGCGATACAGGCTCAGTCTCTGAGCCTCTAGTTTTTCACTGGAAGCAATCATGTCTGATTTTCTCTTGTCCGTGTAAGAATATTTGCTTCATAAATGTCTTTAGCATTCCCTTGTCCTGATTTTTTTTTTCATTAAATTTCCGAGCCTGAATTTTTTTTTTTTCGGAATTGCTTCATCCTCCCCTCCCCCTAGTAAATCAAAAGGTCGCTGCTTTATATTTTTGTATAAATGCAAATCAATCTTTTTTAAAGAAATAAGCATACAAAACAAATAAACATTAAGCTTGAATTCAAATAAAGTTCATTACTATATTAATAAGATATCGATAATGTTAAATTCTATCTCCTCAGTTCTAATATTTTACAAAAGGATATGGAGTAAATGAACATGAGACCATAACACATATGTTAACTCAAACTGCAATAATTTTAATGAGCTGTATGGCCATTTTGGAAATTTATTCCTCATCAGCAGCACTAGAACCCAAACAAAGGAAATCAATAATTTCAAAAAATGAAAACCAAACGAAATCCGAATAATCAGTAATATCAAATAGAGCTAAGGACAAAACTACGATGTTGGGAGTTAATCCTTTGGTTTAAGAATTTTCATAAATTTAGATAATAGTAATTGAACAAAGTGTACACATACTTTTTGGGAAGGATAGAAAGGCTTTAATATCGCCAGGTGTTTCAGTGTTTAAATAGAATTTTTGGAGAATGAGACACAATTCATAATTCGTAATTACAAGATTCAAGATTTCAAGATTTTTTTCAAGATTTTTTATTACACTCAAACAGCACATGCTGCACAAGAGGCAGACAATTACATATTCAATACAATGACGAGACTGAGTAAGGTGACATAAAAAAAAAAATAAATAAATAGATAAATTAAAAAAAATAAATAAATAAAAAAAATACACACAAGAGCTACAAGAAACATACTGGGATATTAACCAAAATGTAGATGTAAAATCTGCTTATGATAGTTTTAAAAATAAATTTATACAAATAGCAAACAAGCATGTAACACTCAAGGAACGAAAAATATTATCAAAACAAATTCCTTATATGAATAAAAATCTGAAGTCAGCAATCTATAGAAAGAAGATGTTATAAAATAAGTTCCAAAAAATCAATACGAAAAAAAACTTGGAAGCTTAAAGAGTACTGAGAAATTATGTTTCAAAAATAAAAAAAACAACCAATAAATAACTATTTTATCGAAAGATGCACGGGGCCCAAAAGAATTTTCGCCAACAGTCAAACCATTTTTATCCAATAAGGGCTGTAATAATCAGAAGGAAATAATTCTGCAGGAAAATAATACTATTATTACTGATCAAAAGGAAAATTGTGAAATTTTAAATATTTTTTTTGTAAATGTATCAAAAAACATTGGGAACAGTAATGTTGAAACTAATGAAAAACACCCGAGTATCGCTGCAATTGCTGAAAAATATTTGGATATATCATCTAGTAAATTGGATTTTAAATCAGTTGAGGAAACGTTTGTATCAAAACGTATTGGTAAAAATCAATATTAACAAGAACAGAATTCCTGGGTCTCCCGCCGCTCATGCAATATACTAGTATACTGTATATGAAATTGCAATATTTCAAACATTCAGGGCAGTTCCAAAATTAAATATGTGGGGACACAAAAAGTATCGACCATGGCAGATGTTCAAACTTCACCAGGGTATTAGTAGTATTAACATTTGGTATAAATTTCATGAAATTCCGTCAGAATTTGTAGCCATGAGAGCGCTTACAAGGTCAATTTTTGGATAAAACGGTGTTGTTATTTTGGTCAAAGTCCAATAACTCCGTCAAAAAGTCTCGACCGAAACTGATCTTCGAACTCAACCAACGTGTTAGTGGTATAAACATTTGGTATAAATTTCATGAGAATCCGTTACAATTTGTAGGCATGAGAGCGCTAACTAGGTAGATTGTTGGACAAAACGGAGTCATTATTTTCGTCAAAGTCCCATTCCGTCGTCAGAAAGTGCTGACCGAGGCTGATTTACGAACTTGACCAAGGTATTAGTGGTATAAACATTTGATATAAATTTCATGGGAATCTGTCAAAATTTGTAGGCATGAGAGTGCTTATAAGGTCAATTTTTGGATAAAACAGAGTCATTATTTTCGTCAAAGTCCCATAACTCCATCAAAAAGTATTGACCAGGGCTGATTTTCGAACGTGTTCAAGGTATTAGTGGTATACACATTTGGTTTAAATTTCGTGAAAATCCGTCAAAATTTGTTGGCATGAGAGTGCTTTCAAGGTCAATTCTTGGTTAAAACAGAGTCATTATTTTTGTCAAAGTCCCACAACTCCGTCAAAAAGTATTGACCAAGCCTAATTTTGAACTTGACCAAGGTATTAGTGATATAAACATTTAGTATAAATTTCATGAGAATCGGTTAAAATTTGTAGGCATGAGAGTGCTTACAAGGTCAATTTTTGGATGAAACAGAGTCATGATTTCAGTCAAAGTCCCATAACTCGGTCAAAAAGTATCGACCAATGCTGATTTTCAGACTTGTCCAAGGTATTAGTAGTATGAACGTTTGGTATAAATTTCATGAAAATCCGTCAAAATTTGTTGGCATGAGAGCGCTTACAAGAAAGTGTGACGGACGGACACACGGACGTACGGGCACCCGGCATTTCTAAGTCCCCGCTCCGCGTTGCGGCGGGGGACAAAAAGGTCACAGGCATAGATGGTATCTCGCCTAAACTCTTACAGTATGCTAGACTTGTTGTGGTAAAACCGATTACTGAATAAGTGAATCTGTCTCTATCTACATGTACCTCTATTTTCCCAGATTCTTTAACAATCGCTCAAGTTGCCCCAGTATTTAATAAAAATAGCGTTCTGAAAAGGGGAACTATAGACCATTAAGTGTCCTCCCCACCATTTCTAAATTATTTGAGACGGCAATAGAAAAACAACTTTCACAACATTTTGAAAGCATCTATAATCCTTTTTTGGCTGCATTCCGGTCTGGTTATGGTTTCTAATCCACTCTCTTGAGAATTGTCGAGGACTGGAGGAAAGCTCTGGACAGTGACAAATTCCTTGCTACATTACTCATGGACCTCAGTAAGGCTTTTGACTGTTTACCTCACGACCTTTTACTTTTGAAATTAGAATCTTATGGATTAAGTGAATCTGCTCTGAATTTGCTGAAAAGTTATCTTTCCGATAAAATGGTGATTGTTTAAGTCAAATGCTTGATATATATAAAGGTATGCCGCAAGGGTTCATTCTTGGTCCTGTCTTGTTCAACGTTTTTTATCAATGACATTTTCCTTTTTTTTTTAAACATTGAATTTATATAATTACGCCGATGGTAATATCCTTTCAAAATCTAGTCACTCTTTAGGTTCTGTTATTTCTAGTCTTGAAAAAGTTTATTTCTAATACGGTGGTTCTCATTAAATAAAATGCAGACGAATCCAGAAAAATTCCAGGTAATAGCAATTGGTACAAAAACACATAAACGGAATTTAGTCTTTAATCTAAATGGAAAATAATATTAAATGTGAAGAGGAAGTTAAAGTTAAATATACACATATCAAATATCTGTAAAAAAAAAAGCAGCTCGCCAACTCAATGTTCTTAAACAAATAGGCTCACATTTAAACAATCTTATACAACTTACAATATATCACTCATTCATAATGACTAACCTAAGCTACTGTCCTTTAACTTGGCATTTCTGCCGCGAAAAAAATACCAATAAAATAGAAAAATACGAGAAAGAGCATTGCACTTTATTTACAATGATTTTACAAACTCATATGAATCTCTACTTGAACAATCTAAATTACCTTCACTTAAATTCCGAAGAATGAGAGCCATCGCATTAGAGACCTATAAGATTTTAAACAACTCCGGTCCAGAATTTTTACACAATATTGTATATTTTAAAGAGCATTATTTTGATTTTAGACATAAAATATGGCAGACCTAACACAACCTAGGACAACAAGGTATGGTAAGAAAAGTTTAAGTTATGAGGCAGAAAAACTCTGGAACTCATTACCTGACAAAGTTAAAATCTTTCCTCTTTCGGCCATTTTAAAAATTTTATTTCAAACTTGTGCTTTACTGAAAAACGTAAATGTTCTTCTTGTAGACAGTAAATATTCTTGCTGCCCCACACCTGATGCTCCTTGTCTGCTTAGTTTATATTTTTGAAACTTTTATTCATGCTTGCTTAGTAATTTTTTCTTATTATAGTTGCTAATGCTATATGTGTTTTGCTGCTTATTTCAGCTAGTGCTAGTGCTGCTTTCAATGTGCTTTGTTTTGCTTATATAATTTATCTGTAATTGTGTGCATGTGCTATGTTTTTATGTTTGTATGTGTTTGTTATGTTTTTAATATATATCAGTCGGTGAAAGAGACCATTTGGGCTCATGTTGTATTGTTGTATTGTATATAGTTTATCAGACTTTAAATAAAGATTACTTAGTTACTTACTTACTTACTAAGGGTGTTGAACATTTAAAAATCATTTATCCATCGATATGAATTTATCTACGTTCTCGCCTTGGTTTTCTTGACGTATCTCGCTATTTTAACGTAAAGGAATGTGGAGTGAATGTACATGAGACGGTAATGTGATACATTCATTGTTTGACGCGCAAAAGAAGACACTTTTATTATACCCTTCATCTCGACGTGAAAATCAATTAGCAAGTATTCATATCCCATTTAAATGTCCAAAAATAAGAACAGAATGTAAGGCAAGAATCAAAATTATAACTATCTATACATGGATAAACTCTTACAAAAGCTGAATGTTATATCCAAATGCAAAAATCGACTTTTGAAATTTTAATGCTTATAAAATTAGCAATAAATTAGCATCTACTTATACTAGATATGGCGGACAGGGGGTGCCTTTCTCCTTTCCTTCACCTCTTTTTCCTTTCTCGTGCCCCTTTTTTACTTTCCCCTAACCCTTCTCTCCTTCTAATTTCCCCTTCTCAATTGCTTATCATCTTTCTAGCATTTGTTTTTCCTTTCTCGCGCATCCTCTCTCATTTTTCCTGCCCCTCTCTACCGGCATCCCTTACGCCTGCCCACCCCTCATACTTGTCACAAGAAGTCTATCACCATACACTTTTGTTTAAAACTAATTCCTTTTTATCCTTTTTTTATAAAGGAAATGTAACCTGTGACTGTTTTCTATTTTAGATCAATGAAACCATGACAGTCGGTAAAATGAAAGATGACTGTCCCCGATGTTACATTATTTCTCATGTTACCTTCTAATAGATCACTTTTGACATTGGATACTAAATGTCTGATAGCATTTCTATTAAATTCTGTGCTATTACATAAGTCTATGGGTAACATCGTTTAGTATATTGACCAGGTGTTTAATTGACGTCCAAATAAAAGAGAATTATATATTTCATGTAGGTTTGGATGTCACAGTTGTGTCACGGTTATATATGTATATTGTAATTTGCAGCTGAATTTGAAATAAAATTTGTCAATATATACTTGTAACTGTGTAATTTAAAAATTTAAAAAAAAATAGTTACTTTATACTTTATTACTTTATACATTTTTGACAGTATTTCCACAGTAGCTAACAGTAAATGACAGTAAATAAATCACTTTCCTTGTATGGACAGTACTTTTTTGGTTGATATTGGCTGTGACTGCAATCTTAATTACCAGGCACCAATATTCATTCCGGTCATCTTTCACAATTTGGTGGACTACGATGATAATCTCCATCAAGGCAATGGGCGCCACCCAGGGCAAGATAGACTGCATACCAACCATTGAAGGACGTTACATTGCCTTCAGCTGGTCGCCGATTATAATGATAAAAAAGGACAGATGATGACGCTTTACAAGCACGAATGTTTAATCAATAGCTTCAAGTTCATTCTGTCAAAGATTCAGAAGCTGGTAGAAGTCACACAGAATGATGCATTCCTTATATAAGGCAAAGATTTGGTATCCAGCCACTTATCCATGGACTTGTCAAAATTGGACACTCTCAGTTGGAAAATGGACATAGCATCAACCGGGAGACACTGAAGCATATCGTGACGTACTTGGAAGGCTATGAGGAGTGGAGCAGGCGATGACTCAGACCTTGACGACAGGGGACTTCAAGTGGTTGAGCCCCTTAGAAATCCAAGATCTCAGCAGGCTCGGCGAGGAGGATCGGTAAGGGCATATCTTGGAAGTGGATCTCGAGTACCCCAGACAGCTCTACGAACACCACGACTTATTTCCTTGCGCCAGAATCCAGGGATCAGTGAGATAGGAAATGGGTTGCTATCCTCCACGAGAAGGAGAAACACGTGGTCCACTATGTAAATCAGAAGAAATACGTTACCCTTGGTCTGGAGCTTAAGATCCATCTGGTTCCCGGTACACCGAGAGCCCATGGTTGAGGGCGCAAGATTAGAAAGCTACGGCTTGCAGGACCTTTGCCACAACTGCCTTCGAGAAGGACTTCCTCAAGCTCATGTTTAACTCCGTATTCGGTAAGACCATTAGGAGCATCTGGAATAGGGTAGACGCGCCAATGGTAAAACATGTTTGTCCTCTCGAACTCATATATGTCGGAGGTTAATAAAGAATTATAAAATCTTGAATCTTGAGTCTTGAATCAATAGCAAAAAGGTCTCCAGGAAGCTGTTGTTGAAACCCAACTTCAATCGCTAGACGGTCTTCTATGAGGATCTGGTTGTAGTAAATCTCCATTGCACCAAGCTGGTCTTCGTTTAACCAATTTATCGCGGATTGTCCACCCTAGATCTGTCGAAGTACTGGACGAGTGACTTCGTCTACAATTTCTCAAGCCCATGAATGACGACCGGGGAACCATCTGCTTCACGAATACAGATAGTTTGAATTGCAATATCAAGACGACTGACGTATATTAAAGGATATTAACAACGGCGTGCAGCAGTGTCTTGATATTTGCAACTATGCTGCCAACCATGCCTCCAATATCCAGGCTGGCGTGAGTAAGAAAGTTCTCGGAAAGTTCAAAATGAGTGTGCCGGTCACCCATAAACCGAGATCTCCGACCGAAAGCATACGGCTTCAAATTTTATCATAAGATGGGAAAGAAGGATAATGGCGTTTAAAACAAGGAGGTCGAAACCGAGCTGATATTCGCAGACTATAAGCAGGACCTAGATACAGGCAAGGAATAGTATCACAAAATGAATTTCTTCCGCAGCCGCCTCCATAAGGTACTTGCCTTAGAAATCTGAAAGAAATCCCCCTCTAACGATAAGCGATATATCCTGCCGGAAGGGATCTATATCCTAGTGCATAGCCAACACGGGATCTAAATAAGCAACATACCAGTTGATGGCATCCTCCTCTCCCCTTAAGTCCCTCTCGAATGTGGAGCTCGAAGAAGCTGCTACGGACCTAGAAATACCTCGATTCAAGAGCATATTAATACGAAATGCCCTTCCACCCAGCCAAATACCCATCAAATGCTGAATCCTGAAGCACTATAACTGCAATTATATAGGTACGCAGTGGACTTGCTGTCATGAGCGTGGAGGACTTAAAATCTATTTCGCCCCATACGGCTATCTGCTACCGAAGATGAGCTCTAGCCGCGCGGTGACGTTATCAACGGGCAATTTTGCTTGAACGGATTGAAGCTCCTTTCGAAAGGTCGGACGCTCGAGGAGATCTTTTCGCTATAGATAAATGGATCAGTTTGGATCTCTCTCAAGTACGCGATTGCCTATCTTGCGGATGCTCTGTGTGACCTAAAAGCATTCAAGGCAGACAAGAAACGGTTGACCGAATCAAGAAATATATGGCAAAGTGATTACCAATCACAGGGGCAATATCTAAGGGGATATCGATACGCGATCGTATCCTATCTCCAATTTACCAGAGGTGGCCAAAATAGAGGAGCCGGTCACCAAGGATGCTATGAAGAGGCAGGAGCTGGTAGAAAATCTCCAAGGTAAGACTGACGATTTTGATAGGAAAATAATGCTAACGATCGATCGATAGGTCCAAGCGACAAGAAATTCCCCTCCTGATGCCTCATAGCCCTTCTGGTGTCTCGAGGGACTAGAAAAATTACAGATGTGGCTAATTTCGGTTCGGATTGCTTGATTCAGAAATTACATATCGCAGGATACTCCCTCAATTTAGCGTAAGTCTTTTTCATGCCATCCAGGGTTCACCACTGGGAGACCTTCTAAATACCATAGATATCTTGGTCAATGTGATGCAGCTTTGACTCCCTTGAGCTCCTCCCCATTGAAGTCTTTGAGGCGAAAGGTCGTTGGCTGCGTATTGAAGGCTTTGGCGATTGTGAAGACTTCCACGGTCCAGCGCGTGGTAGATCCTTTCTAAAATGTGCACTTCTTCTTAGTGATCCAGATCTTTTCTCAGACGTCATATCAATACGGCTGCATTGGCGGGAGATCCTTGTAAAGATTCAAAAAACCTTTGCCTCATGTACTTTCCAAGAACGAAGAGAGGTTTAACGTGGTGGAGCGCTGGATTTAAACCATTAAGTAATTGATGTTCTTGGCCGATTCTAAGAGCTCCTTCATCATTGTTTGGTGGTATTAAACTGGCGGACGACAATGTCCGAGCAATGATGAAGGAGCTCTTAGAATCGGCCAAGAACATCAATTCCTTAATGGTTTGAATCCAGCGCTCCACCACGTTAAACCTCTCTTCGTTCTTGGTGCAGTACAGCTTGACATCGTGCTTCCGGGCCAGATCCTTCATCCCATGATTAGTAAATTCCATGCTCTTATCGGTCCATAGCTTCTCGGGCTTGCGATCCCTAAAGAGAGCCTTCAAGCGCCCTGACCGGCAAAATTGATCAGGCAGACGACTTAGACGGGCATCCGGTTAATCATCTTATTCATGAGTCCGACACCGGAAGCAACGATAGGTATCGATATCATTATCCGTAACAGTTACCTTTTTGGATTACAACATCGAAATAAGACGTTCCATGCCCTTCTCGGTCCACAGCTTCTCGGGCTTATGATCCCTGAGGACAGTCCGGAAACCTATTTTTACCTTTAACGGCAGCAGCCAGCCATACTTTATTGAGGCGTCGATGATGCTCAAGATATACAAGAAGGTTCGGTTATCTCGGGAGATCGGCTCATATCCACATGATCAACAGTTTAGATCTCGTCCATCCCATCTACCTCGCGACGCTTCTGCGATTTGCGTCGGACTGGCCCATACAGCTCTTCGACCAGCTGATCCGATCACCTCCATTTAAATCCACACCTAAACGAATCGTTCTTTTGTGCTCATGATAGGTCTGACCAAGCTAAGTTTTAAGCTTTTTACGCGCAGTGAGATAAGGTATGGCACCGAGGGAGGCTAGCATCATTGTATCGCAGATTGCATTTCATGCAGCTGTACCCCTATGCTTGGCTAGAATTGGCGCGTGATGGTCAACGACCAAGAGTTTTTGGGTACAATCGGCCTTTAGTGCTTTTACAGGTTGGTCTCCGACCGATGAAATTATGTCCGGGTAGATGCATCAGACGGGCTCACATTAATCAGCTTATTCATGAGTCCGGCAAAGGAAGCAGCTATAAGTACCGAAATCAATCTCCGTAACAGTTACCTTTTCGGATTACAACATCGAAGTAAGAAGTAACAAGTTATAAGTCATAAGTAAGGATTAAGAACATGGAAGTAAGAAGTAAGAATTTAAATGTTAGAAGTAGAAGTTAGAAGTAAGATGTTAAAGTTAAAAAGTTAGAACCAAGAAGTTTTAAGTGAGAAGTAAAAAGTAAAACGTTTGAGAATGGAGGCCCGAATTGGGAGATTACCTAAGGGACCTTACGAACGAAGTACCAAACAACAAAATAACAGAGTTCGTGACTGGATGACCGAAAAATTACGCCTACAAATTGGAAAACCCTGACAAGGACGAAAATATGACCATATGTAAAGTACGATGAATCACACTCAACTACAGAAACTTTTTAGTAATCAACTTCGATACGATAAAACATATGATCACTCTCAACAGGAACGACGTGAAGACCGTAACAGATGTTTTCAAAATAAAGAGGGACCAAAAGAGGTTACTGACCGTACATCAAGATTATAGGATCGTGTTCGATAAAAGGGTCACCTTGGATGATTTAAGCACTATACCTTATGGCTTTTAAATTGTACAGGCGGCATGTGGTTGACTCTCCGACATATGGCTGTTTTATGAAGGAGAAAGTATGTATACTTGTAACTAGTTAATTATTTAATTGGTATCAGAAAGGAAACTCCCTCAGAGAAACAAAGAAAAAAACCAAAATAACAATGGAGAAGTATATACACAAAAGAAAGGAAGTTGGAGTTACGGTTTGGAGAAAAGGTCGGAACAAAACAAGGCAGAACAGAACAGGAACATAAATCGATAGAAAACATAACAAGGGTTTGGGGTTAATGTTAGAGCACAAACAAGGGAGGCGACTCAAACAATAGAAAATCACGTTCAAGCTTAGGTAATACATTGAAAGAGCTTCCGGATAATTTGGAACAACACAAAAATGAAGATAATGAGATACCCAAACATAAGAACCTGGGTTAGGGTTATATTTTCGGTATAATTAGGTGGGTTAGTTAAGGTCACGAAGGGGTACAATAGGGATTATAAGTTTAATAGATGACTAAATATCTTCCAGCGCCCCACCACTTTCACACCGCTACACTACATTTTTAGTGCTCTACGTTCAAGACGATGGAAGACGGGGCTGAAGACATTATACAAAACGAGAGGGATAACTGGGAAAGGGTAGGGCTTTCAGCGTAAAACCTCACTACAAATACATCTAAGGGACGGGTTAAAATATCCCGATCCATGTCTGTATACAAATAAACGGAATGGCAGTTCTTACAAACGGAATAGCTTTCAAAAAACTGATAATTGATTAATCAAGGCGATCGATAATTTCGGAGGGAAGTTTGGAGGGAACTTTAACATTGGCCTTATGGGCCCAAAGTGACGTGATACACTACTCATCTAAGACATCTGGCGCACTGGCAGACCAAGCTTATATGACATGTCATTGCCGCCAGTGAATCAAAATTCAGCATAGAATGAAACATTCAGATTGCAAAAGGAAGGATCTGTGACTATTGTTATTATCTGGCGCACTGGCAGACCAAGCTTATATGACATGTCATTGCCGCCAGTTAATCAAAATTCAGCATAGAATGAAACATTCAGATTGCAAAAGGAAGGATCTGTGACTATTGTTATTAGGAAAACAAATATATCATATTGGTTGACAAGATCGTAATGTCGACCGTAATACTACTGATTATATATATAAAGAAAACATCGTAGACATACCTTTGCCGGCCCCAGTAATAAGTGCCCGCTTTCCATGAAATCTAATATCCATTTAAACAGTGCTATTTTATTTCTGCAAACTAGCAAATATTCTTTCAGACTAGCCTCTCTAATGTAGTGTGTATCGTGTACATGTATATCATGTATCTAACATATACCCTACATGAATGCACATGTATTATCATGCTAATTACGAAATTTAATACAACAGAAATAATGCATTTAAACTTATGATAAAGCAATTTGTTGAGTATGTTGTACCAACGCCTCAGGAACTTGAATTGCAAAGTGATTTATGCTATTTGAATATTTAAAGAACTGGTTTTGTTTTCCCAATCACAACTAGCACATACATCCTGTGATCAACATTTATAAATGCATATTATAAAAATTAAGGACTGTATCAGCATCCTAATACTAAAGTCTTCCAATCGAACAACAAAATTATAATTCAGTGCTAAAACCAGTTTTATACAAGTTTGGCTTTCTTTCTGTGCAGTTTAATTCAATTCTGAACACTTTTTACTTCCTGATTTTTGCTCTTTTCCATGACAACAGTCGCCACTTTCACGTTTTGTTGGTCATAAACCAATTTCAAATATTTTGAGTATTATTTCTGTAAAGTTTCATTCAATTGTGAAGCCTTTTCCTGATCCCATGACAACTGGAGCCATTTTGAAAATTCCAAAGATCACGGTGCACTTTTTGGATAGGAATCAACCTTCATCTGATTTTTACTAAGATTTGATATTAAGTAAACGAGAAAATGTTCTGACAAAATTGAGGCGGATGAACTGGGTATAAATAATACGGCCTCTCTCCTAATTAATTAAGAAGACTTATTTATATGTAGCTCTATCGTTGATAGAAAGTATCTTTACTAAGTAAATAGTTTTAAATAGTTTTTACAACTTATTCATAGGTCCGTGTCGCATAGTTAATTAATGGAAAGAAACTTGAACATGTAGAATGCATTTTTTGCTCTCGCATTGGGGTCAATACTATAAACTGGTAAAACTCTTTAACAAAATGGACTGCTGGAAACACATAAGAATCCAGTTAATTGCTGGATTGAATAAAACCTAACGTAAATATTAAAGTTTAGATAAACTTCAATATTTACGCAAGGGTTTTACTTTACAATAATCTATTAATTTCCATATTTGTTCACTTGAAAAACAATAAAATATAAATATTTTTTTTCAAAGCTAAACAATGAAAAGATATGCAATAAATGCACATATGATAAAGAATCTACAAAACATGGTGAAAAGAAGAAATGGGAGAATGGTTTTATTGTTGTTTTTCATTCTGAAGTCACATACCTCAAGGTAAGTTCAAAACGACCCCAATCACCAGTTTGAGTTGAATTGCTATGTGTTGAATGAGGCCACATCCATGTTGTTTTACTGTTAGAAAAACAAACAAAAAAGGAACTGGCAAAGTTTTCTTCCATATGTTTACATCCGGAGCCCCACCACGGCATATAAAAAACCACGGGATACTCATCGAGTCAGTTGCAAGAAAACTAGACATTATAAAAAAAAGTGAGATATGGATTGTTATTACTCCCCTTTGGGTCGTTGTCTCTTTGACACATTCCCCGTTTCCCTTCTTTTTTCTTCAATAAACAGGTGAATAGTATAATATTTGAAAAAAGCCATAATAATAATAAAATATATTGATATTCAAAGTGTAATAATATATCCATATTGGAAATCCTCTCAAGGACAAGCTAACTGGAGTATAAGAGGGCATACATTCCTCTCAAGAGGAGATATGTATGGTTTCCTTTAAGTTGTCATGAAATCGCTATTAGAAATTGCGATGGATTGCTTTACATCCAAATCATATAGATACGTGCAAGACTGACCATTATTTTTTGAAAACATCTATGCATATCTTAAAATTTCTTTTAAGATTTCTAAAATTCTAATGTGAAATTACCACCACAAATAACCAGACTCAAGCTAGCGACCAATAAGGAGATATGTCTGGAAACCGAAAATAAAAAGAACACCAGAAATCACTTCAAATAATTTTTAGCGACCAATAAGGAAAAAAAAAACAGATTTGATCGTATGTAATTTATATTCTTGCTTTAAAACACCGTATATTTCATATTCAATAACCAGCATAAACAGAGCTAGTTTTTGTATAGGTTCCGTAATATACGGAACACACCACACTTTCTTGTATAATACTAGTACGAGATTACTTTTAAGTCTTTGTAATTTTCGTGGTTTTAAGTCCCTTTTATTTTCGTTGTCATCGAATATAGTTCCTGTTTATTTAGTGTATTTCCTCACATTTTTCTAGACTTCAATTTTTTTCCTTTTTGTTATGTTTGAAAAATGAAAATTAATTTGAAAAGCAGAATGATTTGAATTAAAATTTAATGTTTAAGGTGTGATGTGGTCATAATGATGCAAAATAATGGCGACATCGTGTATTCCGGGGTACTTTGCTTACAAAGGGTAACGTCATTGTAATATTTTCACACATACAATGTAGAATAGAAAAATAAACAAAAATATCTATTTTGTTGGTTTTACTTGGGTGCCAACAATTAACAGCAATTGCAAATGCACACGGTCACATTCTGAAAAACAGTTTTCAAATGATGTACTCAAAGCCTTTCGACCCCTGGTGTGCATTTCAGTAGAGGTGACCCACTCTGGCAATTGGCGAGGTCGAAGCTGAGGGCAATGGCTATCATTTGACCCGCGGTCGACAAAAGCTTTGCCGTAGGAAACTTTTGAGAGCATTTCAAACGTGGTGCAAAATTCAGTCTTGGGCCGACTTTCGACGCCTGGTGTACATTTCGGTAGACGTGACCCATCCTGACAATATGCGAGGGCGAAGTTGAAGGCAATGGTTATCATTTGACCAGCGGTCGACAAAAGCTTTGCCGTAGGAAACTTTTGAGAGCATTTCAAACTTGATGCAAAATTTAGTCTTGGACCGACTTTCGACCCCTGGTGTACATTTCAGTAGAGGTGACCAACCCTGGCAATTGGCGAGAGTGAACCTGAGGGCAATGGCTATGATTTGACAGCAGTCGACAAAAGCTTTGCCGTAGGAAACTTTTGAGAGCATCTCAAACTTGGTGAAAAATTCAGTCTTGGGCCGACTTTCGACCCCTGGTGTACATTTCAGCAGAGGTGACCCATCCTGGCAATTGGCGAGGGCAAAGCTGAGGGCAATGGCTATCATTTGACTGGCGGTCGACAAAAGCTTTGCCGTAGGAAACTTTTGAGGACATTTCAAACTTGGTTCAAATTTCAGTCTTGGGCAGATTTTCGACCCCTGGTGTGCATTTCAGTAGAGGTGACCAACCCTGGCAATTGGCGAGAGCGAACCTGAGGGCAATGGCTATGATTTGACAGCGGTCGACAAAAGCTTTGCCGTAGGAAACTTTTGAAAGCATCTCAAACTTGGTGCAAAATTCAGTCTTGGGCCGACTTTCGACCCCTGGTGTACATTTCAGCAGAGGTGACCCATCCTGGAAATTGGCGAGGGCGAAGCTGAGGGTAATGGCTATCATTTGACCAGCGGTCGACAAAAGCTTTGTCGAAGGAAACTTTTGAGAGCATTTCCAACTTGGTGCAAAATTCAGTCTTGGGCCGACTTTCGACCCCTAGTGTACATTTCAGTAGAGGTGATCAACCCTGGCAATTGGCGAGGGCGAAGCTGAGGGCAATGGCTATCATTTGACTGGCGGTCGACAAAAGCTTTGCCGTAGGAAACTTTTGAGGACATTTCAAACTTGGTTCAAAATTAAGTCTTGGGCAGATTTTCGACCCTTGGTGTACATTTCAGTAGAGGTGACCAACCCCGGCAATTGCCGAAGGCGAATTAAGTTGAGGACAATGGCTATCATTTGACCAGCGGTCGACAAAAGCAAAATTCAGTCTTGGGCCGACTTTCGACCCCTGGTGTACATTTCAGTAGAGGTGACCCACCCTGGCAATTGGCGATGGTGAAGCATATTACTATCATTTGAATATCTTATTTTGTCAAATGTTTCACTAAATGATACTTGTTTTGAGTAAAAACAATCTTTCTGAGTATTAACTGTTCAATATTAATTACTTGATTTAAGAAAAAATATCGGCTTCATGTGTATATACTGACTTTACCACAGGTTTTCATTCCGAATGTTATTGAAGCGAAAATATAAGCATAAAGGGCGAACCCAGGGTTAAATCAGTAAATATTCAGGCTTCAATGAGTTATTTCGTTGACACTAAAATGGCCCTCGAAAGATGACATTGTCTTAGTGTTGATACATGAAACCGCCATAGTTGGACAGTGGTCTTACATTTTATGTATCTGCTTAAAACATGGATTTGAAATGCCAATAAATTATCTTCCTTTTCTAAAATTCTATTCACTATAAAACTCATGGATAGACAACCTGCTTGGTTTAAAATTATGAAGTTTCAGAGAATATTCTTAAAAATAAAATAATCAGCCACCCTTCTAATACTCAGTAAATGCCAATAGCCATTAACTCCTTCGAGCCACCTTAAATTCAAATTTTAATTTCATTTTGTCATCTGATTCAAACGATAGTATCTACAAGATCATAATGATTCGGAACATATAGTTTTTTTCTTCACCTTCATATACATCAAGAGCCGAATGAACAAAGGGATTGTCTAAACACCTTGAGCAAGGGTTGGCTCAAAAACTTCGTAAGACGATTTAATGTCACGTTGAATTTCCTATGTTGGATAAAAATTGAGTATCTGTCGGTTTTATGAGGGTATCTCCATGAGTCCAGAGTACACAAAAAATAAGAGATGAAGTCCTGAGTCCATCTTTTATTTTATTTTTTTTTAACTTTGAAGTATAAGAAAAAATTATCTGCACTGTTGCGCGGTTGAATCCGATGTAAGCACAATATAAGGCCAAAGTAAGTCTAAAAAGGGGGTTATACCCCCATTTTATACTATCATTCTTAAAGAGTTAATTTTGAAGATTGGCACATTTAAGTGGTCTTTGATTAAAAAGTGAGAGGGATTATATAAAATATGGTGTAATTACAACGTTTTTTCAAATATTTTTGTTTATTGATCAATACTAAAATCCTAAAGTAATTATATAACTCATGTGTGAAGTGATAGCATTTCGCGGTTGAAAAATACAGGCGGGGAAGTAGTTCACAAAAATTGTCTCCCCTGTAAATTTGTAGCTGTCATCTCAAATACACAAGATGTGTGATGACACAGCCACGGTAGAAAAAAATCAAATTTCTAATATTTGTGGTATTTTTTTTTACATTTCACATACTATGTATCTTATGCTGCAACAATCGCTCTAAGGAACAGATTGTTTTAAACAAACTCAAAGTCGAAACTGCATGATAATAAAGAAAAAATTCTAGCCACCTTCAAAGGGCATGGGCTGAAAAAAATTTAGAAGATTTATTAAATATAAAAATATGCATCGTATAAACTACATGAAACTGATTTCTGCATATGGCCTTTTTCAGAATCCACTTTTTTCAAGTTTTTAAGTTGGGAGAAAATGGACTTTTCATTATATTTTTAGCTCGCGAGTGATTTGTACTCACTGTGAAATAAATATATGGGGCAATTAAAGGGGCGTGTATTACTTTAAGTATTTTCACTTCGTTAAATTTCAAGATATTCGGACGCTTGTTAATTAGTAATTGAGGTGTAATATAAGGGTGGTTACTATTTGGAGAGATTTGTTGACAGTTTCCTATTTATACAAAGTTGATTCCTGAAAGAAACCTCAGAAAGAATGCACAGGAGATAAAAATTCGATCGTGTTTGTACTTTTATTCTGGAGGAACGCTACATAAGGGCGGACATAAGATTAACAGGGATATTGGCAATCTTCATACAAATTTTGGTCAAAATCTAAAGATGGCCTTTTTGGGATCCACTTTGAAAGACAGACACCAACTTGATCTTTTATGCCGATTTGTGCATCGTAATTTCATCTATACGTTCAACTGCAGCAATCTTCGTTGTTTTCATATAAATTCAAAATAAAGGAATGAAAAATATTAGTATTTTTTCATTGGAAATAACTTTTATAATCATGCGTCTATGGTAAACAATCCGAAAAGTAACATTTCCACCTCATTTAAACGAAAGCTCAATTTCAACCACTTCCCCGCAGGCATATTCCAGATGTTTGTAATTAATGTCAGATTTGAAATTGTTGTGCATGTTGTGTAGCATGTGAATGGAGGAAGCTTAATCAGTGTGCTAAATGTACAGTAAGTTACTATATTTATATTTTGTGAAGAACTTAAACTTTTATGTACATTATATCAGTGATAAGTAAATACTTTAAAATGCAAATAATACTTTATGAATATTTTGAACCACGCCTTTAGGTTCATCATAACAAGTCCATCTTTATGGAGGACCAAAAATGAAGAACAAATAAATCTATTTGTTAATAACTACTTCATAGGATAATTTTCTATCTTTTGTATATGGTTAAAGTAATCAACATTGAGTATGATTTGATATAAGAGGATAATTTCAATATGTCTGTGATTATATACTATTTGGAAAAGAAAACGGGGTGCCAAAGTTTCTAACACTTGCCAGGGAAAAAAATGAAACGTAAATATGAATAACTTCATTTGGATAACCAAATGACTGAATAGCAAACCTCATGTTCATATCTATGCAGTGCTAGAAACAAAATTCAATATAAAACAGTATACGTAGTTTCCGTTTACTAGGCAAATTTCCATGACGGTGTGTAAAAAAATGGAGGCAGCCATTTTTCAGCCGCAAATGATTTTAATTCCATTGAATTTAAAGAGATTTATGCAATGCTTTTGTGAAAATCAGTTGGCTATCGCTATTAATATATACTGTGTGTACTTTACCATCTATGTGATACTAATCAGTGAATGTTGGCCATAGTAATCATTCATTATTTTTCTGATTTAAAGGTCTAAGAAGTGGTTGGTTGATTTTAATCCCAAGAAAACAAAATGTGTTTTATTTACTACAAAATATAATGTTGAATTACCTGTTATTAGATTTAGTAATGAATATGTTAATTTAGTACAAGAACATAAACATCTAGGTCTTACTTTTTCTGCAAACTGTAAGTAGAATTGTCATATCGACAACATGTTGAAAAATGTATCGAGCAAACTATCAATGTTGAGAAAATTAAACATTATGCCGTAAAAACTTGGAAAAAATTTATATGACTTACATTCTTCCAGCTTTAGAATATGCATGTGAAGTTTGGGATGGTTGCGGGCAACTTAACATAAATAAAATTGAGCAAATTCAACATGAAGCAGCGAGAATAATAACCGGACTTCCAAAATTTTGTAGTATTGAATCTCTTTACTTTGAAACTGGATGGGAACCACTACAGTCTCGTCGAAAACGTAGTAAATTAAATCTTTTCTATAAAATCCATAATCAATCCGCCCCTTCTAATTTAACAAGATTCAAGATTCAAGATTTTATTTATATAAAGCTCAGGCACAGTGTGCAACATGAGCAAACAAGACATTACAAGTTACAAACAATCAACATGAATAATACAAATTAACATACATATAAATATAAGTAGAAAAAAAACATAGTGGACAGAAGCATCTATGCAAATAATTCACTAAGACCTTTCAAAAATAATGAAACATTTTTTAAAAGTCGTGGATTACATATCGTCGCTGGGCTTCCAAAATGTCATATGTTGAAAATTGGCAGTTTTGTGTTTAACTCATAGGAAGATTCAGCGGGTCTTATTTCATATCCTTACAAAATATCCTAGGTTTTATCCAATGAAA
>MJUU01035389.1:23049-57018 GCA_002080025.1 Modiolus philippinarum | reverse complement strand
GGGGTGTTGTTGTTATTATTATGGTGAAATTTGTTGAAAGGTTTTTTGTTTGGTTGTTTCAAGATTTAACACACTTTAAAAATGTTAGTGAACCGTATAAATAACGTCATGTTACGTTGTTGACAAAGATGGCAGGCATGTGGCTGTCGAGAGTGAATACTTTTGTGAATTCAGACTGTGAACCTGAACTGCATTAAATTGTTAATCTGACTTGTGAAGTATGGATATTCAAGGACTTTAGAAAACTTTTCGAAACTTTGGTATTTCGGAGATCAAGTAGGGACACTTGTGCAATAATCCTACAACTGTAAAGTAGTTAAGGCCGTAAACTTAAATTGTGAAACAAAAACTCCATGAAACCCAAAGACGAAGAATAAGGTAAGTGTGTTTCAATTCATTTCAACGTACTTTTTATCTAATGCAGATCTGTAAGAAAAAAATTAGATGTGAGCCGAGCCTGTTCAGTGTCTGAATTTAATGCTGTGTAATATTAGTAATATTAGTGACGTAGTCTTCATACATGTAAATTACCAGTCAACAAACGAATGTCAATCTTTCGTAATACTATAGGTCCTATGAATACACAGCAATGTAAAATTTTCAATTGCGGGTTAATGCAATATACGTGTACATGTGTTATGATTAAATTTGGAATATTTCTAACGTACTCTCATGTACAGGCATCGATGATTCGAAGCCCCCTTCAATACCACTGAAATTTGGTCTGTCCTTCATCATACCAATAATTATTTCCTCTACTGTAGAGGGCTGTTTTGGTGCTGGACCACCACCAGTCATTTTGGCTGTTTTGGTGCTGGACCACCACCAGTCATTTTGCGTTGTTTTTTTATATCGCTGAAGGCTTTTTTAGCGCTCTGTTGCAAATTTCCCCATTTGTACTTGACTTGCTCAACGGTCCTTTTTTTGCATTGACTGAGCATTTAGTTTTTCAGTGATTTCGGACCATTTCTCATTTTTCCTTGAATTTGTTACAGTATTAGTCTGTTTGGATTTCAAAATATCCTCATCCTTTTCGACAAGTTCCTGTAGTAGAGTTATTTCTGATAAACTCCAATTTGGTGCTCTCTCTCTTTTGGACGCCATTGTCTGCTAAAAGTACGCGAAATTACGCGTGAAATTGCTTAACTGACAGTTAAATACCAAAACCGCTCGTTAAACGTGAGTTAGTAAACTAACGCTAAACTAACTTTCGTGCAACCAAATTTTAATCCGTAGTTTAGTAATTGGTAGTTAAATATTTAACTAGTAGTTAAGGTCTTAACTGTTAGTTAATTTAACTAACGTTCGTGCAACCGGATCCAGAAGTTTACACGTTACGAGTAAAGACTAAAGTCAAAGGCATACAATTATGCCAGATATCTTCAGAAGTTTGCTTAAAGTGCCACGGATTGGATTTGACTCGATGCAGAGTGACTCTAATATCGAGGTGATTTTCTCCATTAAACAACCTATATGTATTAATAGGAAAAAACAGGGTTCCCACAGATTTTTCCTGACGAAATTCAAGGACTTTTCCAGGTCTTTTCAAGGATTTTTCAACCTTTTACATAGGAGCCATGATCTTATGGAAATGTGAAAGATCTTGCACATCAATGTGGGTATCAATTAAGACATTGTAGGATATTGGATACACATGATACATGTGTTTAAAAATCATATTCCTTGAAATAACCCGACATCTGAATCCGTTTTTAAGGGTCAGACTACAGAGCTGCTTGGCGCATCCCCAGCTGGTGGATAGGGTATGTCCTGTCTATGCGGGGTAGTGGGGTAATAACACGGAAAGACTGGCCGCGAACCATTTTAGCTGAAATGTGTGGAGAAACGCCACGCTCCATACAATGTCAAAACCCCTTTTATATTTTTTCTGAGGAGAGCAGAGGTAATGGGTCCTGTGTAGAATGCTTAATTTCCTGCCCCTACCCATTCTCCACTTTTCCGGTGGTAGTCCCTGTTATCCCTTTCACGTTTATATTTTTATTCTTTTACTTAATTTTATTTTTTGAATTGATTAACTTGTTCTCGTTCTGATATAGCTGAAATATTGCTCACTGGACGTTAAACTCTTGAAATGATTAACTTGTTCTTGTCCTGATATAGCTGAAATATTGCTAATTGGGAGTTAAACTCTTAAATAATCAAGCCTTGATATCACAGGTTTTAATTGTATAGATAAAGGCAAGCCATGATGTATCACTGTGATAGTGTGTCACATTATATAAGATGATTTGTTGTAACTTCTATCTTTTTTCCCTGTAAGATATTTCAATTTTTCTTTCTTTTTGTATAATTGAATAAAATTGATTTTACCACTTGTATCTAAAACTAATGCACATTTCACTCTTTTATTGGGATACCATTACCATTTTTTTAATACATATATACAATTATTAATGTTACCTTTTTATTTCCGTGCATTGTAGCTGTCTCACGTCCTTGTTTTGTCTTTGTTTTTATCTGTCACCGTTTTTGCCGTGTCTTTGGACTTCGATTTTTGTAGTCATCGCTTTCCTTGTTCCTTCGGTATTCTACTGCCGTTGTTTTATGCTTGATACATCTACTGAAAAATTTTGATATAATTAATAGTTTAATCTGAAACAGAACTATTATTCAAAACAATACTGGCACATTTCAAATAACTAAATACTGAAGCTACTGTCATTACAGTTTATCCATATGCACATTTCGACAACCCATGTCTCTTCAGTGCAGACAAAACCCGAACGTTTGGAAGACCATTAACTCAAAAATATATAAAAACTGATAGAGAACAAAAAACCAATATGATTTAAATTCAAAGCCAAAAATTAGCTAAGGACAGAGCTTTGCATGAGGAAGGTACTTACCAGCTTGCAACAAAATTAACAAAAATTTAGACATTAGCATCATATTGTAAGTAATCATTTAACAATATTCTCCAAGGTATGGCAAATCAATGCCCACATACGAATTCTGTTACACCCTCAGAAAATAATTATGTTTTTGAAAATTTTCTGTGTAATGCCTTTTGGGATTCGAAGCTAGAGGGTTTTTTTTTATACTGCTTGCCTCCGAATCCCTTATCAATCATGTATAGTTCTATTCGGGAACATTCTTTCATGTACCCATCTGTTTGAAATTGGAAACGTACAATACCGGCAATTGTAGAATCAAAACACATGTATCTGTCAAGAATGAATTGAAGCAACACGTGTTCCACTGGAAAATCGGAGAAATGGGTAGGGGCAGGAAATTTACCATCCATGCGACGCCTAGTGAGTCTGCTCTTATTCGGGAAATACAGTAGAAGTCTCTGAACTGCATGGGCCGTGGTGTTTCTCCACACAGTTGTTTAAAATGGTTTGTTGTCACGCTGTCCAATTATGAACTGTATAGCTCACTACCACCGGAAAATGGGAGAATTGTGTAGGGGCAGGAAATTAAGTTTACAATGCGACCCAAAAGCGACTTGTGCTCTTCAAGGGGAAATATAGAAGGGGTCAAATTAGTCAATTCGAATATAATATGAGTAAAGGATGAAAGATTAAGAGAAAGAATGGACAACCAAAGTGAGTATTGATTGCAACTGGAACATGGGAGTAATGGGTAGGGGCGGGAAGTGTAGCCTTCGTCTATACACCCCAGTGGGTTTGCGTTTGCATGAGAAACATAGAAGGGGTCTTTATACTTCAAAGGGCGGTACTTCATGCTTCCGTTCAGTTTGTCTTGAATGGCTTGTCTTCACGATTTCCGTATTATGACCTGACTACCCCCATTGGACGTTCCCCTATCAACTACCTGGGGACGCGCAATGCAGTATTCTGTTGAATGAGACCTTGATCAACTGTATGCTCTAAAGAACATTGTTTATCTATGGGAAGCTTTTTTTAACAATGATTGCCCTATTTCGGAAATAAGTATGTTTTATTTCCTGTTTTATGAATAAATCGTATATTTGCAATGTGGATCCGTAGTTAATATTTTTACTTGAAAATCCGTAGATAATATGGAAAATCCGTAGTTGTAAACACCTCTGCGCAAAAATATTGAATTGGACTTTCCTGGTATGGAAGTTATAGCGTCTTCTTTCCGATTGCCGATCCGCGATGTTTTCGGTTACACCATCTTGTTTTTACAAAGTTTGAAACATGTGTAATTTAACATTGGAGTCTATGGGAGACTGAATTTTTTTAGTTATACCAAAGCGCAATTTTCTTGACGTTCTTTTGTTATATGCTAACCAAGATAAATACCTTTACCTAAAGCACAAAAAAGATCTCGATAATGTGGAACCAGACATGGTTTGTTTACAGTCGCGCCCGATACGAAATTCAAGTCTTTTTCCCGGATTTTCCAAATTTTAAAGATTTTCAAGGTTTTCTCCCGACCGGGAACGACCGAATCAATATTCATGACTTTTTCCCGTTTTCCCGGTAGCGTGGGAACCATGGAGTAAATGTACAAGTAAGAGATTTTCAAAGTGACAAACACAACATTATTTAAATTTCCTGGTATTTTGCATTTCATCTATATTTAAGAAATAGATTATTGCAAGCGGGCTCTATGCGAATTAGAACATGGCCAGACGTTATATTTGTCAATATTTTATACCGAGCGATAGCGAGGTATAAAATGAAGACAAATATAAGGTCTGGCCATGTTCTAATTCACATAGAGCCCAATTGCAATAATCTATTTCGATTCTAATATATTTAACAATTAGTTTTTAACATTCGAAGCGGCTCTTAGAGAGCAATATTGGGTTTTTCACTAGAATTGAAATATGTCGGGAAAATGAATACAAACACACATAAATGAACATAGAGAAATCTATATTCGTTGTTTTATTAATACAAGTGGCCCATAAGCTTATGAATTAATACAAATAATCTGTCATAAAACATATAAAATACGGATATTTTGAAATGGAAGCGGGTATAAGTGTGAGCTGGTTGTATTTCTGATTTATATCACTGCTTAGTTATTTTATTTTTGAAGCCAAAAAGGAAAAGAAAAGGAATAAAACTCATGTTTAAAATTCTGTTAACATTAAAAATTAAAAATTTTATATTTAAATCGTAGAGCATGATATGCAACACAGATAAGATTTCATAACAACAACACCTTCGTTGCTAGGTAACGATTATGTCAATTTCAGTTTCAGTAACTGTTGTGCATTTCTATTATTGTCATTATTTGATGTGGATTTTTGGTGATTCATTATTTAAAACTTTATATACACAAAATAAAATGAATATTGAGTGAATAAGATGTGAAAGTGTACATTCCGAATGTCCTTTTGTAAAAAATATTCGCATGTACTAAAAAATATTGTTGGAATTAGAACATAGCTTTGTTTCCAAAGAGAAAGAAGAGTCATATTAGAAATATATTTTATTTCGTACTATTATGTTCATTATTTATACAGTAATTATATTATCACTGAAGCAATTAATGTTTGTTCTTTCACGGAGCATTTTCATAATTGTTAGTTTAAAAATGTCGATTCGTCCCCGAGGATATCATCCGCTCAGTAGCTTAAGTTTACTTTAGCCATGAGAATAAAGAATCAAAAGGAACGAATACCGGCTGGGACCTCTCCCGGGTTAAAAAGGTCCCTTACCGATGAAGCTGCGGACAGGGTTCATTAGGTGTCCAGAGTCGTCAAATACCAACTTTGACTGATTCTCAGGAGTCAGTTTCAGATCAGTCTTTTACTTCTAGCAGCTCAAAAGATTCTATCCCTAAAATTAAACCTTTTTCAGTAACATTACATGACATTTTAAATTTTCCAGATCAGCACTCGCAGGGCACAATTTCATCATGCCGCGTTAAAAATTGTAAAACATGCAACATGCTTATCACAGACACAAATTTTAAAAGTAATTTAACAAACAAAACTTATTGTACAAGAACATACGATGATCTGAATTGCTCCTCAAAGAATCTCATTTACGGCTTAGAGTGCTCTCTTTGTGGATTAATATATGTAGGGGAAACAAAAGATAGGTTGAACAAACGTATGTGCGGACATAGATACGAGGTCAAGGACAACAAGACCCGACATGTTTACGCACATTTCAACCAACCTGACCACTCCATTGTAAACATGAAAGTCAGGATCATCGAGAAAAATATATCATAAAACAAATAATCCTACACTTAGTACACCTTACCTTCTACAAAGAGAGGAATACTGGATCAGAGAATTGGGGACCGCAATACCCTACGGTTGCAATGACAATATAAAAAGTGTAGGCAATCTGTCAAGTCCAGGATGCAGTTCGGTGAATGTGATGAATATAATGAATGGAAGCCAACGCAGACCACGTAGTCATGGACATAGTCACTATACTGTCCCAAGTCTATATGACATTTCAATCAATGGTCTTCTTCCGTTCATGACCATTCCTCTAGGTATTCATCACATTCGTACAAAACTGTATTCCTTGTCACTTTCAAAACTTCTTTCCTTCTGCAAAACATGTTAAGCATCACCCGTAACTGATAGCCATTCCCTGGAATACAAATTAACAGCAATTGTTTTGGATATATATATATATACCACCGACTGTTCAAGCCTGTCACCACATCCGCCAACAAACCTGATAACCGATCATTTATCAAAATTCAATTCGCCAATAAAGGCTTGGACGCTATAAATCTTGCTAACATTCTACATAGCAAAACAGTGACATCAAATATTCCTCCTTATTTTAAAGATCAATCAGTTCCACTTTTCTCATATTCCTGCACTAAACCAATTGCAACTTCCATTTTCAATTACAAACGGGTATTGCGTGACTTCCAAATTGATGACTTTAAAGCCAAACCACCTGATTGTGCTCGCTCCTCTTCCCCATTCAATTATAGTCCGGCTGGACACAATATAACCGGTGACCTAGATATCGTAGACAACCTCAAACTACGAGATATCTTCTCAAAAGTTCCCAAATTTCGTGAGCCCCAGCACATCAACTGGAAGTACAACTTCAAGATTTTGATGGATGCAGTCGAAGACTATGCTAGGAAGTGGGCAAAGAAAGCGAAAGAGGACGTTGAGACATTGTCCGACTGGATCAGGTCCATAAAGTCATTAATTGTAAATCGCATCCGGCGCCTAAAAACAGCTATGAAATCCAGATATCCCAGTATATTTGAAGATCCCCTTGTAGAAAGAACTCTGTCCAACCTCCATGAAAATTACGTCATTGTCCCTGCAGACAAAGCTTCTAACAACATACTGTTTGTGTGTAAGAAACACTATCTCGACTGCCTTGTGAAGGAGATGGGCATCGACAGTTCATCTGGAAACCCTACTTATACCCCTACTACAATATCGAGGGATGAGATTGTAAAAAATCACACTTCAGTGTTAGCATCATTTGGCATAAAAGCTAATGATGAAAACAATCAACTCCCTTACATCTACTGGGTACCTAAACTTCATAAGAATCCATACAAACAGACATTCATTGCCGGGTCTTCCAGATGCACCAATAAACCTCTTTCACAGCTCCTCACTACTTTGTTGACCGCAGTCAGCGATGGCCTGAAAAATTACTGTAATAAAGCTTACTCCACAAGCGGTGTGAATCAAATGTGGATTCTTAAAAATTCAAAAGATCTCCTTGAACAGCTATCCTCAACCAGTCTTGCCCATTGTCATATAGCATTCAAACTTTTGACTTTTCTACACTTTATACAACACTGCCACACAATAAACTGAAAACAGAAATTGCAGATTTATTACATCAATGTTTCTGCACAAAAAATGGAGAACACAGATACACCTATTTCGTTATAGGGAAAGACAAGACATATTTTGTCAAGAACTACACTGATTCAAACAAGAAGTACACTGAGACTGACGTAATCAAAATGTTAGAATTTTTGATCGACAATATTTTTGTCGAATTTGGAGGTCGTGTTTTCCAACAGACAATAGGGATTCCTATGGGAACAAACTGTGTGCCGCTTTTAGCTGACCTTTTCCTTTACTCGTACGAGGCCAAGTTTTTACAAGGGCTTATTCAAAGAAAACTAAAACATTTAGCTCAGTCCTTTAATTTCAGCTTCCGCTACATAGACGATGTACTTTCTCTTAATAATCCTAAATTTAAAGAGTATTTACATCAGATCTATCCAAATGAGCTTGAAATTAAAGAAACAACTGAAACACCCACTTCAGCTTCGTACCTAGATCTTTTATTGTATATTGACGAAGATGGACGTTTGAAATCTAAGCTATATGACAAGCGTGATTATTTTAATTTCCCCATTGTGAACTTTCCCTTTCTTAGCAGCAATATACCTACCTCTCCAGCCTATGGAGTGTACATTTCACAGTTGATTCGTTACTACGTTTATACAGTGATTTTTTGAACAAAGCAAAAACACTGTCCCAAAGCTGCTTAATCAGGGATTTGTTCAACCTTTGTTAATTTCATCCCTCAAGAAATTCTATGGCCGTCACCATAGCATCATTGAAAGATATGACGTGTCAGTATCCCAAATGAAAGTGGACATTTTCATCTAGATTCACGTCTTCCCGGATTTGACTACCGACTTTGACATTTTCCCGGATTGAATCACTCACAGTGTGACGGGGGCTGTTAACAGAGCAAGACATGCTTACCCTTCCGGAGCACCTGATGTCACTCTCAGTTTCACTGGAGTTCACACTGTGAGTGCCTTTGTTCTGAATGTTGTAATTTCTGTTTCTGTGCTTTGTATCTGTCTAACGTCATTGTTTTTGTGTCTAACGTCATTGTTTTCTGTGTTCTCGTTTTTGCCCTGTCTTTTGACTTCGATTTTTGTGAATTTCACCCCCTTGTTCCTTCGGTATTCTACTGCCGTTGTTTCAAGGAGAAGGATTAATATAAGCTATGTTTAGCTTGTTTCCGAATCCTATTACATTGTATGTGTTATTTATTGTTTGTTATTACATGTCATGCATTATTTTGCTGAATAAATATATTTAAAGTACATGGGACAAAATCCCTATAAATACACATGTTAGATTAAGCAAACGGAACAACGTTGAATGACGTTGAATGACTGTTGAACAACGTTGAATGACTGTTCTGTTCTTTATCTTGAAGTCATCATGAGGCCTTCAACAAAGAGCAAACACTCTTACCTCATAGTAAGTTCAAGACAACTCTACTGATCAGCAACAAGCCATATTCGTATGGTTGAATGTTATAAATAAACAAATCCAGTGTAAACAAGGAAACACTACTTATGAGAACTAGTAGTTATTTGTGATTAAGTATCTCCACGGATTTCTGTTGTAATAAAGTAGTAACTAAGTTTCGTTGCATTTTTAACCAAAAATCACTAATTTAGTAAACAAGGTGGGAAATATGAATGTTGAAGTACACATGCTAAGTACTTATATCAAAATCCAGTAAAGTCTATCAGTTTTTATGTCAGAATTGATAGCGAACGCATTGTAGGTGAAAGTTCCCAGAACCAGAGTAGCAGTTTTGAAGGAGTTGGGATTCAAAAACCGACAGACGACACAAGACGACGACGTAAGACGACAGATAGTAATCCCTATGTGTCGACTCTGCTTACAATAGGCGACACAACTATGCTCTCCGTTTGCGGCAATCTTGGTTGAGGTATGGACCTACCGGATACCTTCTTTGGAAGGGACCATCTAAGGACCATTGCGCCAAAGTTTGGTTATAATTGGAATGATAGTTTCTGAGAAGATCTTTGTATGTCTTTTCCATAGGGTCCAAAGTTAAAACTATGTTCCCCACTGGCCGTCATCTTGGATGAGGTACGGACCTCCCGGATACATTTTTTTAAATGGACCATCCAAGATTTATAGTGACCAAGTTTGGTTTCAATTGGCCCAGTGGTTTCAGAGGAGAAGATTTTTGAATGAAAAGTTTACGACAGACGGACGACGGACGCTGGATGCCAAGTGAAGGCAAAAGCTCGCCCTTGCATAGACAGATGAGCTAAACAACCTTTAACCTGAATCACCCATGCATGAAATGTAGGTCAAAGTGTCATATTTTTATCAGAAACCTAATGGATGTCCGAAAGACGTATCTACTGAAGAAATGTTACATGTATTCATTTATCTGTTCTAGTATCTCAGATCTGGACTTTTAAAGTAAAGCTCATTGTTGAAGCCCTAATGGCGACTTCAACATGAAGAACCACAAAAAAGCGTTGTTCCTTTGCTTGGTTTCTACCATGCATTTGTAGAGACTTTGTCTATAAAGAAAAATACTAAGAACTTGCAATTTATGTCTCGTTTATTTATTCGTATACATCTAAATTTATTACTTCTGAAAAAGTGAGTTAATATATATAGTTTACATAGTGTTTTGACTGTTTACATATAATTTTTAAAGCGTTGAAAAATGACCAGCTTCCAGGTCAGTATTTTATGATAAAGGTCAGAATTCAACGGAATTTGTCAAAATTCAATGGCTTTGGGGTCAATTTTCAACGTTGAAAAACGACCAACAGGTCAATTTTCAACGGGGTCATAATTCAACCATACACCGGCATGAAGTCCGGCTATCCTGTTTTGTTTACGTTTGTCTTTTTATATCTTTATTTTGATTTTTCTTGAGCAGTTCCCTTGTAATTTATGTCGTGTGATTGTGATTTTCGGCCATTGTAGGTGTTTCCTGTTATCGTTTCTACTTATCCATGTTTGAGTATCTCAATGCAACCCGTATTTAGTGTAGATTGCCCAAGCCTACGCCATACGACTTGTTATGGTTTTTTTTTATTTTGCAAATCCCCCTTTTCACGTTTTCGATGTCGAAATGCACATTGATAGTAAAAAAGGAAACTGACGATAGATATATGATATATTAGTACAAAATAGCAAAAATAAATGGCCAATATTGAAAAATGGAGTAAATATTATAAAAAGGGGGAGGGACCATAGGGGCCAAATACAGGGTCCTGTCCTCAAGCACCTGTGGTTTTTGTTGGATCTGAACGAAATGAGCAATCTTTGTAATGGACCTTCCATACATAGTTCCAGTACAATTTAGTCAAATTTTCTTCAATAGTTTCAGAGCAGATGATGAAAGGAGTAATTTTCCCATACGGTCCGATGCTAAAACTATGTTCAGGGCTGGTCGCCATGTTTTCATCGAATTGAAACGAAATTAGTAAACTTTGTAAAGGATCTCTTATACTGTACCATCAATTCTGTAAAGTTGTGTTGAATTTGCTTGAGTGGTTCCAGAGCAGAAGATGAAAATGTGATGTTTCCCATAGGGTCCAATGTAAAAACAATATTCAGCACTAGTGGCATTCTTTTTATCGAATTGAAACGAAATCAGCAATCTTTGCAGAGAACTTCCAATACATCATTTCTGTAAAGTTTGGTTGAATTTGCTAAGTGATTCCAGACAAGAAGATGAAAATGTGATTTTTCTCTTAGGGTCCAATGCTAAAACTATGTTTAGCACCGGAGGCCATGTTTTTATCGACTTGAAACGAAATGAGCATGCTTATGTTTTTTATCGAGTTGAAACGAAAAGAGTATTTTTGTAAAGAACCTCCTATGCATCACTCTCTATAAAGTTTGGTTGAATTTGCTTCCGTGGTTTCAGGGGAGAAGATAAAAATGTGGTTTTCCTTATCAAATGGTAAAACTATGTTCCGTGATGGCAGCCATGTTTTTTTATCAAATCGGAACGAAATGAGCAATGTATAAAAAGGATCTTCCATACATTATTTTTGTAAAGTGTGGTTGAATTTGCTTCAGTGGTTTCAGAGAAGATTATCAAAATGTGATTTTTCCCATAAGGTCCCATAAGTTTTGCACTGGGGTCGCAATTTTTGTTGGATCGAAAGGAAATGGGAAATCTTTGTAAAGAACCCCCATACAACATTTCTGTAAATAGAAAAAAAGAAAGGAAACGGGGAATTAGTCAAAGAGACAACGACCCAAAGGGGAGTAATAACAACTCAGAGTCACCATAAGATCTTCAATGAACGGTGAGGAAACCCCACACCCAACGGCAGGTCGGATTTGGCCCCTAAATAAAGAGTAATCAAGTTCAGCGAAATAAACATCATCCTAGACTCCCATAAACATAAAGTGAACTAACTAGAAAACAGACAAGACACACAAAGGCTTAATAAATTTCCTGACTTAGGACAGGCGCAAACCTGCTGCGACNGACTATTGTGACCAAGTTTGGTTGAATTTGGCTTGGTAGTTTCAGAGGAGAAAATCTTTGGATGCATTTCCCATAGGGTCCCTATGTTAAACTATGTTCTCTGCTGGCAGCCACCTTCAATGAGGTATGAACATAAAAATCACAAACTTTCAAGGGGACCACCTAAAGACTATTGTGATCAAGTTTGGTTCCAATTGGCTCAGTAGTTTCAGAGAAGAAGATCTTTGAATACATTTCCAATAGGGTCCTATGTTAAACTATGTCCTGTGCTGACGACCATCTTGGATGAGGTACGAACATAAAAATCACAAACTTTAAAGGGGACCAGCCAAGGACAATTGTATCCAAGTTTGGTTCCTATTAGCTTATAGTGGTTCAGGAGAAAATACCTTTGAATGTATTTCCCATAGGGTCCCTATGTTAAACTATGTTCCCCGCTGGCGGCCATCTTGGATGAGGTACAACCACAAAAATCATAAACTTTAAAGGGGACCACCTGAGGACTATTGTGACAAAATTTGGTCCACATTGGCTCAGTGGTTTCAGAGGAGAAGATCTTTGAATGCATTTCCAATAGGGTCCTATGTTAAACTATGTTCCCTAGTGGCGGCCATCTTGGATGAGATGCTAATCTGATATCTGTAACAGTTTTCGAGTAATTTGCAAAAAAAACAGCAATTTACCCCTATGTTCTATTTTTAGTAACAGCGGCCATGTTGTTTGGTCTACGGACATAAAAATCACAAACTTGAAAGACCATACCCTGGTGATGATTCAGGCCAAGTTTTGTTAGTATTGGCCCAGCAGTTTCAGAGGAGATCTTTGAATAAAAGTTAACGGACGGACGGGCGGACGACAGACGCCGAGTGATGGCAAAAGCCCACATGGCCTTTGGCCAGGTGAGCTAAAAATATCTACGATTACACAGGTATCACAGACACATATACGTTAATAAATTAGACAAAACTAGATGCTCAGAGACTGAGCTTGTATCGCTCATTCTGACAAAATACTCAGCTAAGCCACATGGGTAAGCAATGTTCTTCACTAATAGCCATGTTTTTGTCGACCAATTGAAATCAGAAATTTGTGTAAATGAGTACCTTCCATTTGTCTATGCAGTCCAATTTATCTATATTTGCTTCAAAACTTTCAGAGCAGATGGTGAAAATAACAATTTCCCATAGGGTCCAATGCTAAACCATATTCAGCGCTTGTGTTCATGTTTTTCATTAGACCAGAGCAAAGTTAGCAATATTTGTAAAGGACCTTCCATACATCATTCCCGTAAAGTTCGATGAATTTGCTGATGTGGTTCCAGAGGAGAAGATAAAAAATTCCCATACGTTCCAATGTTAAAACTGTGTTCGGAGCTTTCAGCCATGTTTTTGTTGGGCCTGAACGAAATGAGCAATCTTTGTAATGGAACTTCCATACATAGTTCCAGTACAATTTAGTAAAATTTTCTTCAATAGTTTCAGAGCAGATGATGTAAAGGATAATTTTCCCATACGGTCCGATGTTAAAACTATGTTCAGGGCTGGTCGCCATGTTTTCATCGAATTGAAACGAAATGAGTAATCTTTGAAAAGGATCTCTCATAAAGTAGCATCAATTCTGTAAAGTTGTGTTGTATTTGCTTGAGTGGTTCAAGAGCAGAAGATGAAAATTTGATGTTTCCCATAGGGTCCAATGTAAAAACAATATTCAGCACTAGTGGCATTCTTTTTATCGAATTGAAACGAAATCCGCAATCTTTGAAGAGAACTTCCAATACATCATTTCTGTAAAGTTTGGTTGGATTTGCTTAAGTGATTCCAGACAAGAAGATGAAAATGTGATTTTTCTCTTGTGGTATGTTTTTTTTCGACTTGAAACGAAATGAGTATGCTTATGTTTTTTATCGAGTTCAAACAAAAAGAGCATTTTTGTAAAGAAACTCCTTTGCATCATTCTCTATAAAATTTGGTTGAATTTGCTTCCGTGGTTTCAGGGGAGAAGATAAAAATTTGTTTTTCCTTGGCATCAAATGGAAAAACTATGTTCCGTGATGGTGGCCATGTTTTTTTTATCAAATCGGAACGAAATGAGCAATCTTTATAAAGGATCTTCCATACATTATTTTGGTAAACTGTGGTTGAATTTGCTTCAGTGGTTTTTGAGAAGATTATCAAAATGTGATTTTTCCAATAAGGTCTCATAAGTTTTGCACTGGTGCCGCAATTTTTGTTTTATCGAAAAGAAATGGGAAATCTTTGAAAAGCCCCCCCCCCCCCCCCCCCNCCCCCCCCCATAGAACATTTCTGTAAAGTTTGGTTAAAATTGCTGAAGTGGTACCAAAAGAAAAGATGACAATGTAAATTTTCTTTAGCAATCAATGTTCAAACTTTGTTCCATGCTGTCGGCCATTTTTTTTTTATCGAATCAATACTTTATAAAGTACCTCTCATACATCATTTCTGTAAAAGTTTGGTTGAATTCGCTTCAGTGGAATTTCAAACGAAAATGAGATTTTCTCATAAGATACAATGTTAAAACTATTTTCAGTGCTGTTCGTTCCGTTTTATCGCATCGAAATAAATGAACAATCTTTGTATAGGACCTTCCACATATTATTCCGCTTAAGTTTAGTTGAAATTGAATCAGTGGTTCCGAACAAGACGATCAAGATGTGATTTTTCTATAGGTCAAGTGTTAAAACTGTGTTCCACACTGGCGGCATGTTTTTCATCGAATTGAAACTAATTAGCAATCCTTGTAAAGGACCTCCCTCCCATACATCACACCTGTAAAGTTTGGTTGAATTAGTTTCAATGATTCCACTGAAGAAGATGAAAATGTACTAAGTTTTGTTAGCAGTGTTAAAACTATGTTCCGTGCTGACGCCCATATTTTTGTCAAATCGAAACCAAATGAGCGATCTTTGTTAAGGACCTGAACTATCTTCATCGCTGGAACACTGAACCAAATTAGAAATTTTTTATAAAAGTCTTCCCATACATCATTCCTATTAAGCTTGGTTGAATTTGCTTCAGTGGTTTCAGAGGAGTTGATGAAAATGTGAACCTTAAACCGACAGACTGACGGACGACGGACGCCAGGTGGTCCCAGACACGAAGATGAAAACATCATATTTCCAAAGGGTCCAATGTTAAAATTATATTCATCGCTGGCGGACATTGTTTCAACAGATCGAACTAAATGGGCAATGTTAGTAATGGACCCTCAATGCATCATTCCTGTAAAGTTTGGTTGAATTTGCTGCAGTGGTTTCAGATTAGTTGATTAAAAACAGACAGACGAATGGACGATGGACGCCAAGTGATGCAATATCTCAGCACTGTGTTATTTTTTATTTTTTAAATTATTTTTTATAACAAGACTTAAGCTTTTTTTACATTAATGTCTCAATTTGGCAATTTATTCTATTTATATAATACATGAAGTTCTTTTTTTTGTCTTTGACGTCTTACCGATACGATTGAATATCTATACAACAGATAAAAGTCAAAATCTTTTTAAAGAACAATTTTGCATACCAAAATTTTTGTTAATATAATACCAAAAACAATCATTGAATCTGGAGAGGTAACAGTAATATACAGTAAAAGGATGTGGAATTTATGCACATGAGAGAGCGTCTCTACAGAATGGTAAAGAAGACCCCTACCACCGCAAGTCATTGCTAAATATCGAACCTTTCTACATCTATGTCTTTAACTACTCACAGATACGAGATCGTCAAAGGACATAAAAATAACTGGCAAAGAGTTCTTAAATCGCTGTCACTGACTTTTCTCAGATGTGAATACTTAAGTGTAAACAAAATTCAAGCTACCCCAATTGGAAAGAGGTATTGCCACTTTCCCATGAATTATCTTACCAATTTTCCGAATTAAGGGAGTAGAAGTGTCAGAAATTTTGTAATTAGAGTTAAAATTCTGACCCTTTGTTTTGAGGAGCAATGCTATTGGAACAAATTGAGCAAAGAATTTTGAAAATCCATGTAGGAATTTTTGAGATATAAGACATCAAAATTTTGGCGGGAAACAGTTCTCTCTAGAGTTTTACTTCAATTTGCATAAGATGTTAATAGGCCTTTAGATATATGAAAATATAATTGGAAGTTTATTAAATTTTGTACACTGTCTATTTTATGCATTTTAAAGTGTCCTATGACCAAGAAAATATGATCCATGTGCAAAAAAAATTAACATTGTTTGAATGGATAAAACCCAAGGATATCGAATGTTTCTGAAATCTGACGCTCATACTCCCTAAATCTCCCTCAAAACTGATTTAACAGGTTATCTTTTATATACACTACCATGATGATATCGAATCAAATGCATTTTCATACGTTTAGGAGAAGATTCAGCCGGTGAATTTGCCACTAGAATTGCAATTTAGACAGATATAGACATTTTTGAAGGTTCGTTTACTGAAATACATGATACCTTTACCAAAACCCTTCGGGAAGTTTTGAGTACTTTGATTTTCTGCCGTAGTGCGACAGTTGAGTTTTCTTCCGTAATGCGACAGCTGAGTTTTTTCAGCAGTGTGGCAGTTGATTTTTCTTCCGAAGTGCGACAGTTGATTTTTCTTCCGTAATGCGACAGTTGAGTTTTGAGTTGAGTTTTTTCCGTAATGCTACAGTTTTGTTTTCTTCAGCAGTGCGGTAGTTGAGCTTTCTTCTGTGGTAATGTCGGGGGTAGTGCGTCCTGGAAGTGTTTTACAGGCAGACTAGTTTTCTTGGGCATTACGTTACCTTTTTTCCAAAATACGTTTTGTCGCATTCCATTTTTTCAAGAGATTGATTTTGGAGTAAGTAGTCTACTTGTATTGGGGTTTTATTCTGATGTTTATTGTACCGAATTCATATCGTTGTTCACGATCGTCTTTTGTCTTTAATTGTGTTTTTCATATGCAGTTCTCGGAAGAACTGACAAACACAACTTAACTAAATGTGTAAATTTTGGGGGGATTTTTGTAATAATTAAAAATTACTCTTGTCTAGATTTTGGATTGCTTGAAATGATATGTAGATAGAAAAGGAGTTAATCACTGATAATACAATTAGTGTAGCACAGACTTGTAGCAATGAGTTGTCTCCAAAATTCTTAATATAATCCTGCAAATGATTAGGGCGCCTTTCAATATATACTTTCTGAATAAAACAATCGGCTTTATAGTACACTTCCCATGGCATGTACAAAAAGCTGTGGTTACATTTAATATATGACTCATGTATAATCAAGGTGAGAAAATTAATTCTATAACATGTAATTTAATCAAACAAAGGCACATTTTAATTCATTTATAAATGACAAAACATGACTTCGACTTTACTCATTAGTTTTCTTATTAAGCTCTTCAATCACTAATCTCCGCCTTTAAGTGTTTTAATTATCTTTTAATCAGTAATTAATTCGTACTGACTAAAGAAAAGCCGATAGATATGTATTTAAATGAACATAACCTAACAGTTTTATATTAATTTGAATATTTGTTGGGAAATAGAACACCTGAAAAGAATCTTGTCCGTTGGCCACGGATCGTTGGATAATTGCTTAACAAGGTGTAGTTTCCGGCTTTCATCATTGTCACCGTTGACACATTAAGGAAAATGTCACTAGATGTTTTTCAAAAAGGTAAGTCAACATATTTTTTGATATGTGTGAAAAAAGGGCTTTATAATAAATTTATATCAAATTTTACATTTTTTATAAAAGTTTTTAAAAATTAATGCATATTTCAACAAGAAAAAAAAATAATTTCGCACAATTTTGACAGAAAAATTAGTAAAAAAAAATGACACAATATTTTGTAATAATACATCATGATGGATATATATCTTAAGGGCTACAATGTCTACAATGAAAATAGTCCCCGAGAATGACTTCAGACCACAGCTATTTACACATAATAGTATTGTAGTTCAATGTTTTACAAATATCCTTTATTATGTTTCCTGATAAAATACAAATTATTTTGCTTAACAATATCTCCACTTGGCCAGTGACAGGCATATTTGGCATTTCTTGGGTTGGAAAGGGCGGGGATTTATGCAAAAAGCTTATGCATTGACTTGCATGCGCTGCATTTTACTTTCAATACATGTAATATTATTCGGTGAATGAAATTGATGACAAGTATGAGCAAAACAGATAGGATTCAGATCCGCTACTTCACTAAAAAGTTTTAAAAATATTGCCTGTGAAATGATTCAAACAAAACAGTTTTAAATTGTGCAATTGTCGTATGCTATTGAATGTATATTCAAGTCATGTCCAACGGGGTTTCAGTAGGATGTAAGCGGGAAGCAAGACTGCATGACTTTATTAAGTGTGATATGTGGGGTCATCGTAAAATATGCAAGTGACAAGTGAAAACAGTAAGGATGACAGTTGTGATGCAGGAACTCAAAAGTTGAGATGCAGGAACCAAAAAGACTCATTTACAGATTGGAGGAGTTTGGAGACAGCCTTTTGGTGCTTTTTTAATTCACAGAGAATTTTCGTATAACACACCGGTCAAATTTATAATCCCTTTATAAATAACAAAATACCGAAATTGCTGTTTATTTAGTTTCTGCATATGGGCATTTCGACAAATTATGTCTCTTCTTTGTAGATCAAACCAAAACATTTAGAGGTCCCGATGATATACCGAAATATGTGTAAAAGCTAATAGAGAACAAATAGCCAATAGGATATAAATAGAAATTCCAAAATCAGCTAAGGATAGGGCTATGCAAGAGGGGCCGATAACCTTAATTCTGAACAAACTTTTGTTTTTAGATATAGCAAGTTTCCAAATAAAATCGATTTTCGTGTCAGCATAGAAGTACTGACTACTAGGTTGGTGAATACCCTCGGGGAATAACAGTCCACCAGCAGAGCCATCGGCTCAGTGGTATAAATAACAAAAATATAAAGTTTCTGTTGATTTAGTTTCTAACATATTCACGTTTCGACAACTTATGCGGTTTCTTCAGTGCAGATCATAAAAGTGTCAAACGAGAAAAAAGAACAACCTTTATGAGTGTTTCCATCTGTACAAAAGAAACGTAGTGGAAATAAGACGGAATTTTGAGAAACAGGCTCCACTGAGATCCCATCCTTAAATGTACATATTTCCACAAGGTCATGGACACGTGAATCTGCAGATATTTCTTAATATTTGATTATGAATGACTATGTAAAAATGAATACAAATGAAGGTCTTGTTTCTTAATTATGCATTATTCATGTGATGTAATGATAAACGAATTAAGATGATATGAGTATCTCCTTTAAAATAATTTATAGTCTTAGTTTTAAGTCTACCCAAGGAACAAAATGACAGAGATGACGCAAGGATTTTGGGAATTTTTGTATTACTTATCTGATATACAGATGAAGCATGGTTGGAATGAAATCACAGCGTTCTGACACATTTTGTAACCACAAAAATCAAGTTCTTTTTAAGGACTTTCAAAAAAGTAAAACATTTTCTTCATAATTTACATAAGAACCCTGATCATCAAAGTTTCGTATTTTGTAAACTTTTTTAGTGATAACATTTCTTTCAAAGTCGTAATATTATCATCAAGTTTCATCGTGTGTAATTGTATCTGCGAAGATGGTGTAATTATTAGTTTCAAAAAAGTATATTTTCAAAAGAAGACTAAGGACTTTCAAGAACCTTTCCGAAATATCGAGTGCTTTCAATTCCTTGATTCAAAGCACTTGCAAGGTTTTCCAGCACTTGTATTAACCCTGTAAGCAATCGCCATTTGAGATGATTTCGTACTAAATTTTGCGACAGGTTCTTAGTGCTGGTACGCAAGTCTATAAATGAAAACATCATCCATATATATCTTGAAAGTCACCTTCATATGAAGCTAGTTGCCATATGAGCGTATATCAGAATACCTACACTGTAATTTAACCCCAATTGTTGCCTAAAAAAATATGATTTGTACCGAATGCTACTTTACAATGTGATGGAGATTTTATTACAGGATTGAACCCAGATATAATTCTTAGTGTGTCGCAGTTATTCCTGTATCTATAGATGTCCTAATATTTGGAGGTAATATCTGGTTCTATATTATGTCAATAATTTTACGGTTTACAGATCAAAAGCCCTATAAAATAAAGAGTCGTATAGTGCAGATTGGCTGCGAACCTGCAATCCATGTGACTTTTTCTATAGCTAGAACTTGAAAGGTTCATCATTAGGCCATATAAAAAATATGTTTCACCCCTACCGCCCCGATCATTTCCAGCCCCTGCAACAATTTTTTTTGCCCATTTTAAGTTATTTCTTAAAAAATAAACATCATTTTACACTATATTTCACAGAAAATAATATCAATAATAAAATAATAATAACAATAAATTTATAAATATCGAATTTCAATCAATATAATGGTCTTATCAGCAAAGCATTCTCAAGATACAATATTATCTATATTAACTGAAAACATACATTGACACAAAGATTGTCGAACTTGGCTGGACACCGAAGTTCAAAGTGTATGACGAATTTGGTCAAATGAACATATTTACACGGCCTATATTTACAAGTTTAAGGAAATGATAACGTGTACTACTATTCAAGTTGTTATTATAAGTAAAGGGACATTTTGTTGACATACACCGATATAGTGGATATATACAAATTAAGATTGATGTTAAATAGACAAGAATTTCAAATACCTGTCCAGACCAAACGTGAGGTCATTACATTTCCCCGGGCAGTGGTGAAAAAAATCCATAAACCTGGAATGCGATTATGAAATATGTATTAGTTTGGGTAAGTAAAACCCGATGTTTAAACGGCCAATTAAAGGTGTTTATCTTTTGTCAGAAATTGTGAAGCTAGTTTGCGTATTTATTTCAATTATTATTAATTTACTGCAAACTTTTAAGTAATAGTCCAAGGTCGTATCCTTATCCTAAACATTGACTATGCGACTCGGTACACAAAGTAAAAAGTTCGAAATGTGGAAATTGAGGAAATTCTTTTAAAAAGAAAAACATTGATGGTGAAAAATTCGAAAACTTGCTTTCAATCTGGACTTGAACATATTCCTTTACTTTCAGAGAGATTGACAGATGAAATGAAGTACTCGATAGGAAATATAACGGACTGTGAAACGAATCCATCTGGATATAAGTTTTGTTCACCATACACATGTATCACCAGGGAAACTGCTTGTCGTAAGTAGATTTTGTAGATATGAGCAACACGATTTAAATGAAATGCAATTTTGTGGGAGGGGTCCCGATTGATCGATAGAGACGAAAAAAAAGGATGAAAAGGGGCATAAATTTGCTTTGCCCATCCGGTAAGGCATTGGGAGGTCCAAGAACCCCACTTTTCTAAAAAAAAAAAAACAAAACAAAACAAAACAAAAACNCCCCCCCCCCCAAAAAAAACACACACTTTGTGAGAATCTAGACGAAATTTAAAAAAAGAAGCCTAAAACACCCCCCTTTTACATTAATACCCATGAGAGTCCCCTTTTCCGCCGAGTGGATCCACCGTATTTTGTTTTCCAACTATTACTTACTATTGATCAGAACTCTGAAGTTTGCATTTGTACCAGTATCAATATTGGCCAAGTGCAAATCGACGAGATCATTATCAAAGTGAAGCAATATATGCGATTATAGAAAAAAATATTATTACTGTAAAAACATTATTGATTTTATAACAGTAATAATTTCTTTATCGGATCGCATCTATTGTTTAGACTATTATAATGATCTCTTCGATTCGCACTTGGCCGATAGTGAATATGTTGCACTCGAGAGACTGGTTCAGAATTTATTTATGCAATCGCGTTCTTTACATATTTTCTGTGTAATATCCGTATGTGTGGAAATGTATTCTTCAAATGTGTCACATACCAATAACATATTCTTAATATTGAAAGGGGAAGCAGGCTGCGAACTTTGTATCTGTGTACCTCATGGCTTGATGCAACAAAAATAAGTACACACCCATAAGTGATAAATTTACTTTGTTCCATGAAGAGTTTTACAGATTCAGAAATAGAACATAAAGACACATAAAATAATTTTGTCACATTCAAGTTTTAACTACGATGTAATCTGTATAAAAAAATCCCCACAGCTATTCATAATATTATCTTATCCACAATTTGTTTTGTTTAAATTTGTAATCAAGTTTTTGTGTATTATCTAGTTTGTTGTTGTTGAGATTTATCTCAACGAGACGTAGACACTACATAGGTCGTCTACCCAAAGAACAATGATTTCTATGTCCCAGATAGTCGAAGTATGCAAAACATCAAGTGTCATCAGTCCTAAAACGAATGATTTCTAACATAACATCTTTTTCAGCTTGTGGACCACTCGAATACACCTGTGCCAATCTAAGATGTATTCCCGATTCACGTCTGTGTGACTTAAATAATGATTGCGGAGACAACAGTGACGAACACATGTGCAACAGATACGAAATGACAGAAGAAATGTTGTCTGCTCCTGTTTTGGCGGGAATTATTGTCGGTTGTGTAGTGTTCATAACAACACTAGTGGTAGCTACAATTCTGTATTTAAAATGGAAAAAGAGGAAGCGGAAAACAGAAGGTAAGTGTACATTCAAGTTAATTAAAAATTACCTTTAATAATTAGGAAATTTTTGACAAATAAAAATCCAATAAACAGAAGAGGATTTAACGAATTTATAGTTATTTAAGTTTAAGTTGAAACCTAAAGAACTTTTCAAAAACTCATTTATTTCCCCCTTGATCATAATATTCTTTGAATAAGAGGATCTCATTTATGAATATAAAATAGTCAAGATACATTTCACTTGATTTATAGATATGCCAGAGTAAACATAGGTTTCTCAAATAACAGGGCCTGACTTATGCCAGAGTAAACATAGGTTTCTCAAATAACAGGGCCTGACTTATAAATAGCCACAGAAATAAACAAATTATTTTAAATTATAAGGCCTAATTTATAGATATATCAGAGTTAACATACAGGGCTTGATTTATAGATAGGCCAGAGTAAACACGCATTTCTGGAAAAACAGGGTTTGATTTACAGATGAGCAAGAGTAAACATGTGTTTCTGGAATAATCAGGCTTGATTTATATAAAGGCTAGAGTAAACATGCATTTCTGGAATGAAAGGACCTGATTTATAGATAGGCCATAGTAAACACGCATTTCTGGAAAAACAGGGCTTGATTTACAGACGAGCAAGAGTAAACATGTATTTCTGGAATAATCGAGCTTGATTTATAGATAGGCCAGAGTAAGAATGCATTTCTGGAATAACAGGACTTGATTTATAGATATGCCAGAGTAAACACGCATTTCTGGAATAACAGGACTTGATTTATAGATAGTCTAGAGTAA
Organism: Modiolus philippinarum; assembly: GCA_002080025.1. Lineage (NCBI taxonomy): Eukaryota > Metazoa > Mollusca > Bivalvia > Mytilida > Modiolidae > Modiolus > Modiolus philippinarum. Next base: position 33,453 of record MJUU01035389.1, on the reverse strand, counting down.
ACATATATTTATGGAATAACCGGGCTTGATTTATAGATAGGCTAGAGTAAACATGCATTTCTGGAATTACAGGGCTTGATTTATAGATAGGCATTGGTAAACATGTATTTCCTGAATAACAGGGCTTGATTTATAGATAGGCTAGAGTAAACATGCATTTCTGGAATAAAAGGACCTGATTCATAAAAGATAGTCTTGGGTAAACATACAATATTGGAATAAAGGGCCTGATTAATAGATAGACTCGAGTAAACATACAAAAATAGAATAACTGGGCCTGATTTATAGATAGACCAGAGTGAACATACAATATTGGAATAACAGGGTCTGATTTATAGACAGGCCAAGAGTAAACATACAATATTGGAATAATAGGGCCTGATTAATAGATAGGCCAAAGTAAACATGCATTTCTGGAATAACAGGGCTTGATTTATAGATAGACCAGAGTAAACATACAATATTGGAATAACAGGGCCTGCTTCATAGATAGGCCAGAGTAAACATGTATTTCTGGAATAAAAGGGCCTCATTTATATACGTGTATAGGCCAGAGTAAACATGCAATTGAGGAATAACAGGGCCTCATTTATAGAAAGGCAAGAGTAAACATGTATTTCTGGAATAACAGGGCTTGATTATAGATAGGCCAGAGTAAACATGCATTTCTGGAATAACATGGGTCTGATTTATAGATAAGCCAGAGTAAACTTGCAATTCTGGAATAAAAGGGCTTGATTTATACATAGGCCAGAGTAAACATACATTTCTGGAATAACAAGACATGATTTATAGATAGGCCAGAGTTAACATGCAAGGCCAGAGTAAACATACATTTCTGGAATAACAAGACCTGATTTATAGATAGACCAGAGTTAACATGCAAGGCAAGAGTAACAAGACCTGATTTGTAGATAGGCCAAAGTAAATATGCACGGCCAGAGTAAACATGCATTTCTTGAATAACAAGACCTGATTTATAGATAGGCTCAAGTAAACATACAATATTGGATTTATAGATAGGCCAGAGTAAACATACAGCATTGGAATAACAGGGTCTTATTTATTGATACCAGAGTAAACATAAAAAAAAAATGGTTTAACAGGTCCTGATTTACAGACATCCAAAGTAAACATACATTTCTTGAATATGAGGACCTGATTTATAATTATGCCAGATTTATAGATGTTTGCTGGTCAATTTTAAGATAAGGATTTCAATTAGATGTGATTTTTTTGTCCGAAAATCGGCAAAGAAGCAATTTAAGCCGAAAAAAATCAAAAAGTCACTGATGTAATTTTTGAGATACATGTGTTTCATAAAATGGTGAGAAACCGAACTCCTCTGCATTTTTCATAGGTTTAAGACGAGCAATGTTAATTTAATAATGAATGTAGCAAAATAACACCAACTGAATAAAATTTTGTCAGAATGCTCAAAAAGATGTATAAAATGCAATTATGGAAAAAAATTAGGGGTCACATATGGGTAAAAATATAAAGCTTTAAAATGGATAAAACCAGACAAGTCAGAAAATCTGTATCTTTTTGGAATAAATATTATCAAGGAACAAATAGCACAAAACACTAAATATCCTTTATGACTGTATATAGTTGGTCTTGCACTATCATGTTCTTTATGTTATTGTTAAAACATTGGACCAGTTTGTAAGTCTGTCCTCGGCTGATTTTGTTTTACAATTAGATCATATTGGTTATTTGTTTTCGATCAGTTTTTTAACATCTTTGAGTTAGTGGTCTTCCAAATGTTAAGATTTTATCTGCACTGAAGAGACATAAGTTGTCGAAATGCGCATATGCAGAAAATAAATTCACAGTTATTTCGGTATTTATGGACTATTTAGTGTACTAACCAAAATAAGCAGGATTGGATATGTATACAATAATTCATATATCTCCATCAATAATATACAGTTACTGTCTTTTGTTGAGGTAAATGTGCAGTGTTATTGACTTTTGGGGAAACAGATATTCATCGAGCCGCATGGCGAGGTGAATATCTGTTTTCCCAAAAGTCAATAACACTGCACATTTACCGAAACTAAAGACAGTAACTGTTTTATTCTATTATCCGATAAATAAATAATAATTCTTTTTATTATGTATTATACTATACACCTAGAAATTTTCTATGGGTGTCGGATTAACGATTAAAGAGGCTTTGAACATTTGCATACAATAAATGAAATATATACTTTTCAAAAAATATTTTGAGGATAAGTAAAACAATAAATATAACATTATTATTATCTTTACTGTCAGAAATTTACAGATTCTAGCTAACACTGAGTTTGCGGCTTTTTTCCATTGTTCGTCATTGGTGGGAGATTGTGAAGAAGGGAGGGAATTGACATTTAAATGTAACAAGCGAACATTCTTTAAAGACTTTATTTAAAGAATAAATTTTTTATCCTAAATAATCAATGATTTCTGTCTTTTAAATGAATGCTTGTGTTCTTCCTTTTCACTCCTTGCATCTGTGTAATGTGCGACGATTCTGCGCTATGTGTTGTCGACATCCGTCGGGAGATTTTTTCCCAAAATATTGTGTGAACGCCTTTACCAGTGTTACGCTGACTTGTTTCGTATTTTAAGTGTCTTCCTCTTTGCATATTTGCATCATTTTCGCTGATTTTCTTTTCTTTAGATGAAGCAATTCTGTTTTTAGTGATGCCGATGATGTTATCACGCGACAATGTTACATAGCAATGTCATTGGACGATATAAATACGGGATTTCCCTTTTTCTAAAAATATGCCGCACGTGACGTTTCCCGCGGTGAATATCCTTTTCATGGAGTGAATATCCTTTCTATCGAGTGAATATCCTTTTTTATTCATTTTAATGTCAATGCAACTTTACCATTAGTATTTATATATTATAGAATAATTTAATTTATTGGTAATTTGTATGAGTTTCCTTTGATCTCACGAAGCAAATATTTTTCTATATTTGCTACTGCCCTCATACGAAAAACTATTGGCAAAAAGTATCTAAGGCCATGCCTACTTTGTCAATCAGAATCAATGAAACAAAGAAATATACATCTTACAGAGACTCTTACCGGATCGTACAAATTCTTTTACTAATGGATACTAGTCAATTTCACGATTTGTTGAAAATTAACATTCATTTTCAAAATTTGTTCTATTAAATGATTTAGTTAATTACCGATAAAAAGAATAATGGAAGTTTTTTTTTGATACAAGAAATATTGGCTCCAATAATGGACTCGCCCACAAGGGGCTCGTCCATTATTGTTCGCCAATATTTCTTAATCAAAAACAAAACTTCCATTATTCTATATGTATTGCACTTCCATGAAAAGCAGGACGGCTTTAAATTCAACCTGGACATGCCAGAAGCAAGTGAAAGCCACACAACAAATTTTACATTCTTTTTTTTACAGGGGAAACTGATGATAATACAGATATTAAAAAACAACATTTACATGAGAATGAAGCACTGGTTACCAGTACATCTATGGAAGAGTCTAATGAAAAGAAGGACTTAAAACAGAAACCAGTCATACATCACAATAATCTCAAGGACAAATATCTGATACCATTAGAATTTGAGGAAGGACTTCTGTGTACTTCTACTCCTAAACAACCACTTAGACAATTACTTATGACTATTAAATCTATAGATGATGTGTAACATCAAAATAAATATCTATTCTAGTTTATACATGAAATAAAGCTTTAAAGTTGCCATTGCTGTCTTGATCACATACGGCATGTATTGTAAAATGTGTAAACCAGAAGATTTTAAAGGATTTAATGGTTGTTTGACCCAATCTTTGACCAAAGGTCACTACCTCATACTTTATTTTTTTTATCTCCGAGAGCACATTGAAAACTCAATTACACCCTGGCTACACTGGAAATCTTTCTGAACAGAAACAAGTAAGAAATTCCTTACTATACATTCTGAACCTATGTAACCTGAACTAAATAGGATCCACTCTATTGCATTTCATCATGTATCAAATGTGAAAGGAGCAAAATAATGAACAATCAGTACAGCCAAAGCAGGTTTATCGCAATTTAAGACACAAGACCATGTGGCAATGGCACAAATTGATACCACTGCAACCCATTTAATAAAGGTATAAAATTTAAATTTCTTCTCCTTCCACATTTCAAACAACACATATCACATCATCAGATATTCAGTTCTTATACTTAAATTGCGCAAATCTCATCAAAATTCCAACTTGCGCAAATCTCATCAAAATTCCAACAGAACAGAACACCCAGAAGAACAAAAAAATCAAAACATATTAAAGCTGTGATAAAAATAAATTAACTGAATGGCCTTACAGTAATATTTAAATATAACTTTTGGTATTTGGTATTCCCCATAATTTTCAAATTTAAATTCATGTAAAAACTGAGTTATGAAAGTCAGTTAAAAATCTTTCTGCATTTTTCATCTTTCTTTCTTTGGTGATATGACAGGCATTTCATTAAGTATAGATAAAACACTTTACATTATAAAATTCTTTAATAATAAATATATTGCACGTAAACTGCATCATCAGCAAGCAAAACAAAAATACATGTATAACAAAGGGAACATTATATGGGACCCAATAAATAGCATGTTCAATGACATTCTCTTTAATTAAAAGTACATTGCCACTTTAAACACAACTTGGTCTCATTGTACCTAGGCTGGTCCCCTCCAAAATAGTTGTCACCCTACCTCGTCAAAGATATCAACCAGTGGCCTATGGGACATACATTAATAGGATTTTGCATAAAGATCGGGATATCTTTCACAAATGTAAGAAATTTCGTCTTTTCTCGAGTGAACCATAGCGAAACAAGAGGAATAGACATAGAATTTCTTACACGAGTGAAAAATATCCCGATCTTTAATTTTGATTGTATGCGAGTGCCTATTTCTTCCGTAAAAAGCATAAAGAAACGTCTGGAAACCTTTACTGTTTGAATAACGTTGTCACCATTTGAGTATTCTTTACATTATGACGTCATGTGTTTTATGACGTTTAGTCGTGGTTACGATTGTTGTATCACAAAAATCAACATGTCTGGTTGGTCATTTACCGGTGTGAGATGAGGTCACATGCATCAATCTCACATGGGTCATCTCCCATTGTAAACTACCATTTACGGAAGAAGTAGTTCATCTGAAACTTTTGGCCAAATCATCACAAACTGATGGTAATCTTCAATAGTTGTGTCTACTAGGTTGTACCTCATGTAACACATGTTTTAACATTGACCCTGTTGAAAATACATTCAAAGCTTCCTCTCTGAAGCTACTTAGAAACTTAAATGGTCCTTGAATGATTGGTCCCCTTAAAATTGGATCTGAAAGGTATGCACATCAACCAACATGAAATCAAGCAGAAAGCACATTTAATAGACATGGTCTTTGAAACCACTGCACCGAATGGAACCAAACTTGCCCCCAAAAAATCCTATTGATGGTTCACTTTAATTTATGTCCAACATGCATGTTTGCACACATTCTTATGTTACAAAATGTGGAATAGAGTTTAAAACCACTCTATAGGAATAGTCCGTGCAGGTAAACTAAAAAAAGTTTGACACAACTGGGTCATAAGATGATGGACAGCAAGCTACATATTTAAACATTCTCCCTATGAGGTAAAAAGTGTCACATCTAATATAATTTTCTAAACCATAATGTAAATATACATGTATACATTTCTTTAGCAATAGATAACATAGAGGTCTATTTAAGGGAGGACAAGTGTCAGAAATTTTGTGACTAGAATGGAAACTCTGAACTTTTGTTTTGAAGAACTTTGCTAATAGAACAACATGAGCAAAAAATTTTGAAAATCCATGGAAGAATTTTTGAGATATAAGACGTCAAAATTTTGGCAGGAAACAGTTCTTTAGAGTTTTCCTTCAATTTCCATTACCTGTTTATATGCCTTAAAATATATGAAAATATAATTGGAAGTATATAAAATTTTGTACATTGTCTATTTTATGCATTTTAAAGTGACCTATGAACAAGAAAATTTGATACATGTGCAAAACAAAATGAAACCTATTTAAATGGATAAAACCAGAGGATATCTATTGCTTATGAAATCTGATGCTCATACTCCCTTAATTGTCTTTCAATCATGGTCAAGGAGGGTGATAAGGTTCTTGGCGACCTCTTGTATAACTAAATAAGTAATGTCAATGGTTCTGTGATTATACTGATTATCATGTGTAACACATGTGTTTTAGATAAAGTAAATGCAATATATAAAGTTATGACCGTCATCTTTAAACAAATTTATAACTTATTATTATATAATAGTTGGACTTGTAGCTCATTTCATCCTTCTGAAGAAATGACTTTACGTTTTATACAATAATGAATTAAAAAGATATCTGAAGCAGATGTTAAAGTTTTACTGTGCAAGGACTATGGCCATAAAAGAATATCTTAATTAAGCAGATGTAGAAGATTTACTATTCAGAAGACTATCTCCATAGAAACACATCATCTGAAACTTCATCTGTGATTTATACTTGTTCAATAACTCTTCTAACAATCTGAAATACATATACATTTATTATCAAAAACTTTGATCATAAACTCTAAAAACAATGTACAATATATTAAAAATAAAACAGTTACATATGAAAAACCAATTCTATTCGTGTGCAAATTATTTTTGCTCAATTTTTTGAGAAACTAAAAATAGCACTTTTAAATCTTTGTAAACTTATCTTTGCATGTTATACACTTTATCAAATGGACAAATAAGCTATCACAAATGTACACTGTACACAAACATACAAGTCAATGTTCTTTAATAAATATCATTTTATTTGAATCTACTTGATGGGTCTAAAATATATTTTGTGAGCAGTATCTATTAATTGAATCAATCTGCCAGAGTCAGCAAGCATATACTTGTGTAAACACTTTTTACGCCCTGCAACGAAAGAGGAAGGGTCATATATATCTACCCTTGTCCATTCGCACAGCTGTATCTACATTGTATGTCCCACTTTCAATTTTTGCATTTAGTTCCATATTTTAGTAACCTGAAGTAAGATCTTTATGATATTGAATCACAACATTCACCTCTTATTAGTACTACCAAATGCACTAATAATTAGGTGTCCATGACCTACATTACATGGTTGAGCGACTTCGGTTAGATTTTGGGTTTGGGTCCATTTCTCATCAACTGTACATGATGCCATTATGAAATTGCATCATAACTTTCACCTCAATGAGTAGTACCCAAAGCACTAACAATTAGGTGTCCATGACCTACAATTCACACTTGAGTGACTTGGTTAAATTTTGCATTTAGGTCCATTTCTCATCAACCTTACATGATAACATTATGATATTGCATCATAATATTCACCTTAATGAGTACTACCCAAAGCACTAAAAATTGGGTGACCATGACCTACATTTCACACTTGAATGACTTTGGTTAAATTTTGCATTTAGGTACATTTCTCAGCAACAACACAAGATAACCTTATAATATTGCCTCATAATATTCACCTCTATGAGTACTACCCAAAGCACCAACAATTAAGTGTTCATGACCTACATTTCATGTTTGAGTGAAAATTTTTTGGTTAAATTTTGTGTTTGGGCCCATTTCTCAACAACTATACATGATGATATTTCATCATAGCATTCACCTTTACATACATGTGATAGGTCTCTGGAGCCAATGCAGGAGATAGCCTTGATTTTCAGGGAGATTAGCCATTTTTTCAGGTGAAATCAGGGAGATTTTTTATTGCCGTATTTTCAACATAAAATATATATACTGCCAGCGATTCAGCTAAGATTTTGAGACCTTTAGTCACTTTTGTGTATCAGTTTCGCAGGGCAATGTGTACTATGAAGCTTTTACTTTTATGATTTATAATTTTTATGTATTTGTTTTCGTTTATTTTTTTAGATTCAGCACATCAGTGATATTAATGGGTTCCTTTTATTGTTATTTACAGAAAATTATATCTCTATACCTGCATTATGCACTCACTTACTTGGAAATGAGAAAATTTTTAAAAGCCATCAACAACAGAGCATTATAAATAACTATATCTCAGTTTTACTTTCTATTAATAGACCCTTTCACGATAACTGCGGTCCTGCGATTTTGAGTGGAAAATAAAAACAGTTCCCGCAAAAATGACGTCGTAGAACAATTAATCAAGACGTCAATTATACTATGACGTTTCATTTTACCCACTCAAAGGCATATGAGCACATGTGCAAAATTCAGGACCGCAGTTATCGTGAAAGGGTCTATTTGTGATTTTAAAGAAATTATTTTGCAAAATATCAAACAAATATTGTTTACAAACACATTTTTTTTTTGCTAAAATAGTGGTGATATAAAAATTTCTGTTATATTGACTTAGCAAATATCAGCAAAAGTTCAATTCTAAAAAATAAATTCATGGAAATGGAAAGACAATTTTTAAGGGGGAAATAACCCAACTTTAAAAGAAACGTGATCTTTAAATAAAATCAATGTATTCAAAGAGAAAGCTTGACCTGTTAATTATGAAAAATTTGCTGAAAGAAAGATTTTAATGTTCAAAGAATTAATTATTTTAAATAACTGATAGTTAATTGCCATACAGGTAAGCAAGTTTTCTCTGATTGACCGGTAAAATTTTAGTGATACCATGCCCAGGAACACAGGTAAACGAATCACCGACGGCGTTTGTTTACAACTGACCTAATCCTTTAATTAGCATTACAGGTGTAATTAAAGTGTCAGTTTGGACAATTAGATGACAGTAACAAAGATTATGAGCAGTCAAGTGACTATCGGCTAATTATATCCCTTGGGAATACTCCTAAATGGCGATTTTGTACTTTTTTTATTTTGGCTGGAAGCTGAATTTCCGGGAGATATTTCTGGAATTCCGGGAGATGAAAGAAGCCCTTGAAAATCCGGGAGATTTCCATGCTCCCGTCGGGAGATCACATGTATGCCTTTATACATGTAAGTACTACCCATGGTATCATTCAACTATTATGTGTTCATGACCTACATTTCATGGTTGTGTGACTTTGGTTAAATTTTGGGTTTAGATTTTTTATCAACTATACTTGATATCTTTATGATATGGCATTAAATAATTCATCTTCATGAGTACTACTTAAAGCACTAACAATTAGGTGTCCATGACCTACATTTCACATTTGAGTGACTTCAGTTAAGCGTTGTGTTTAGGTCCATTGCTCAGCAATTATACATGATATCTTCATAATATTGCATCATAGCATTCACGGTCACCCTTATGAGCATTCCCCTAAGCCCCAACGATTAGGTGTCCATGTACATTTCATTTTATGACCTACATTGCATGCTTCAGTGACTTTCATTTATCCTGTATTACCAACTATGCATAATATCCTTATAATGTTCCATTATCATAATCCCCTTAATAACAGGGATTTTTCAGGGTATTTTGGGAAATGGCATTTTAATCCAATTTGGAAATTTTTTATCGACAAAAGATGAATTTTGGGTAATTGTAATATGAATCTTTATAACTGATGTTAATTTAGATAAATTCATTTATTTGATTTGATTTTGTAAATTTCATATTTTTATATATTGCAACTATATCAAAAAGCTTATGATAACACCAGAAACATATATATTGATGAAAACCAGGAAGGCAGTTAGAAAAAAAAACCATGAATCCATGTTAAAATTGTTACCTTCAGTTGCACAATTCTTTAATGAGTAAATGTGCATTGAAAATTTTAAGGTGCCTGCAGAAGTAATAGGATACAAAATCCAGAAAGTTTTTTATCCGATCTGGTTCCGAATTTTATATAACCCGGAAGTTCGCCATTTGCAATTTTGTTAACAAACCATAGGACTGTTTTCACTTGATTTTTATCATTCTATCGTGAATATTTACACAACTAGAGGCTCAGACACTGAGCCTGAATCGCTCACCTGACAAAATGCTGAAGCAGGGTTTTCGATGTTATGCATGGTGGCCTCGTTTTTTTATGTGAATTTCCCATAGAGAGAAAATAAACTATGTTCTGTGCTGGCAGCCATGTTTTTAATTGGATCCGAACAAAATGAGCAATCTTTGTTAAGGACCTTCAGTTCATCATTCTTGTAAAGTCTGGTTGAATTTGCTTCAGCGGTTTCGGAGCAGAAGAAGAAAATGTGAATTTTCCCATAGGGTCCAATGTTAAACCTAAGTTCCGCGCTGGTGGCCATGTTTTTTATTGGATTGGAATGAAATGAGCAATCTTCATTAAGGACCTTCCATACATCATTCCTGTAAAGTTTAGTTGAATTTGCTTTGGTGGTTTCAGAGGAGAAGATGAAAATGTGAATTTCCCATAGGGCCAATGTTA
>MJUU01035389.1:0-22057 GCA_002080025.1 Modiolus philippinarum | reverse complement strand
AAGATGAAAATGTGAATTTCCCATAGGGCCAATGTTAAACTATGTTCCGTGCTGGCGGCCATGTTTTTTATCGGATCTTAACGAAATGAGCAATCTTTGTTAAGGACCTTTAGTACATCATTCCTGTAAAGTTTGGTTGCATTTGCTTCAGTGGTTTCAGAACAGAAGAAGAAAATGTGAATTTTCCCATAGGGTTCAATGTTAAACCTAAGTTCCGCGCTGGCGGCCATGTTTTTTATCGGATCGGAACGAAATGAGCAATCTTTGTAAAGGACCTTCAGTACATCATTCCTGTAAAGTTTGGTTGAATTTGCTTCAGTGGTTTCAGAGGAGAAGATGATTATATGAAAAGTTAACAGACGACGGACGGACGGACGACGGACGACGGACGCCAAGTGATGGCAAAAGCTCACACTGACCCTTCGGGTCAGGTGAGCTAAAAAGCAAACGGTATTCCAATTTCATGCAGCCTTGAAATGTTTTTCTGTAAATAAAGTGTGGGTACTTGTCAGAAAGTTTAAAAAGTTAACAGGATCGTTTTGAAGATTGGTTTTGTTTATATGACGATAACTTGATACAGAAATAATTTGATTTCATCATCCTAATAACCAAGTTTAGTAGGCCAGTAACTATTTGAAAATTGGGAATTTATTTACTACAAATTGGGAAAAAAGTAAAGAAATTGCCATTGGGAATGGGGCCGATATTCGACCCCTGATAAATGGGTGAAAAATCCCTGTAATAAGCAGTTTACAGTTCCCCATTTAAAAGGTTCCATGAGAGACTTGGGTTAAATGGGAGTAAAGTTCATTTATCTATAAATAATGCCTATTGAGGGGCATCCGTATCTTATAGACACATTCTCTAGTTTTAAGAAGAATTTTTTTTTTTCAAAATATTGTAGTTTTTCTATATTTAAGTTTGTGCTCAATTTGCTAGTTATGTTTTTCCAATGATTTTCATTCTCTTCGTGAGGCAAATATAAATTTGTGGGATGCTTGAATCCAGTTTGTTTATAATACCCCATAACTGTGCCGAAGTTGGTATCCTTGACCCTATACTTGCTGTAACTGTATTTTTTGGTATATTGTTTAATGTTTACTCTTTTTTGAGCTGTTATGTTCATGGTATGGTCTTTTCCTCGGGTACATATAAACCGCGAAACGAAACGAAACGAAATGCAACGAAACGAAACAGATTCGAAACGAAATCGAAACAAAACCTAATCGAAACGAAATCAAACTGAAACTGTGAAACTAAATAAAATTTTGTCACTAATGGTTTTTATTGATATTTGGGTAACCCATACACCATTTTTTTTCAAATGCTTAAAAAGTCATATACCACCATATGCACAAAGATTTGAAAAAAAAGTAGAGATGCAGACTGCATGATCAGTTTCCGACTTTAAAATCTTATTTTGAAAAAAAAAACAGCCATAGATAAATTGATATGTAGTTATAAAGTTTATTTTGAACCAGAACCTTCTTTTCATATAAGTTGTATGTCGCCCAAAAGAATGACATCCACGATAGGAACCTTGAAGTAGGACATCGAAGCAAACTTTTTTTGGGGGTCATGAAATTCTATCTTTGGCCAATAAAACTACACAAGACCAAATATTGTAACTTGTATTCCCTTCGTATTCACCCGGACCATTCGTATTTCATATAAAATGAAGTAACAAGTTTTACAATTATGAAAACACATTAGATTCTCTGGTATGAAATATTACAGCCATATAGACGAATGAAGAAAATTAACAACTAAAGATACCAATAATTTCACTGGTCCGCTGGTATATACCAAGACTATGACACTCCATGAAGAAGTAAGTCTTGACGAACCATGGACAAGGAGTTTTTATGTTAAATAAAATCAAATTTTATCCATCATGCTACTGTACACATGGAGCATGGCTGGCATATAGTATTAAAGATCTCGGATTAGTTTTCCAATATTGTCCAATTTCAAACTACATACCTGCTTCCCAAGTGTACCACAGAACGCTAGTTTTTAAAGAACATACCTAAACTCCCGGGGAGGGGGGAACTCTCATATATTGTGTACGGGAACGTGCGGCTGGGGGTCCACAGATTGTACCCAAATTAATACTAGATTATGACCGTAATCCATACCCGAATAAATACTGCCCTTATATATGACACCAATAAACATACTAATGTACAATGCAAATTTATTGTATGATTAGAAGAAAAAGGGGCAAATTCTAATATGGCATTTTCAATTCATGATAAAAGTGATATTTTCTAATGAATCTTCTCTGACACAATATTCAAACGAAATTGAAAAACCAACCCAAATTAATACCAGATGTGTTGAAAATAGACCCAAATCAATATGAAAAGAGAAAAAAAATGAACATCAAATGAGCATCAAATAAATACTAGAATTTGTAAAATAAGCACCCAAATTTGCCGCAAGTCCCCGTATACTAATATATAGGAAGCTAACCCCCCCTCCCCCTTAAACTATTATGACCAAGTTGTTGATTTTGGAAAATTTTGGTTTCAGAGGAGAAAATATTTGAATGAGTTTCTAAAGGATCCAATATTAAAATGTCTTCCCATTATTATTATGGATAATATTGGATGAAGTCGTGACCTGCCAGATAACTTTTTGAAGAGATGACCTTTATATACATTTGTATTTATTGTGACTGACTTTGGTTTTGGCATTCTGTTTTCAGCGATGATGGATCTTTTGAATATGTGTCCCCAGGGGTTCAATGTAATGTTTCACACTGGTGGTCATCTTGATTTAGTGTTGACAGTTTGGAAATAATTTTTGAAGACGACAATTCCCAACACGTTAGTGTACTATGCAAGTACAGTAACTAATGTTTTAGTCTCGTTTGTGATTATGTTCAAGATTTGGCACAATTTTTACAGGTAATATCTGTGACATTAGGTCTGCCTCCTCTTCTTCACTGTATTTCAGCCCGCGAAGGTAGTCCCCTAGTCGAAGGTCATACGGCCGAAACGTTGGGCAGTAATCCCTTCTTTCCATTTTTTGTCATTTTTATATATTTTTTAATTTGTAAATTCTTGTGTTTTTTTTACTTTTTAATCGTGGCCAACTATACCATTTTCATTTTGTTCCATAGTTAATTTGTGGCCATTGCACAAGATTTATATTTTAAAACTATGCCATACGCTGATGATTAAAATTTTGACAAGGCAAATGCTGATAAGGCAAATGATTTTACTCACGCACACTTTTATTCTTAGTTTATATTGGCAATATTATACATGTATGGATTCTTACATCCTTAACATAGTACTTTGCGTGTACTACATTGTATAATTATGCAATTACCTTATTTTAGCAGATAACGAATCGTGTCTACAGACTGTACTGAAAGTATCAACTTATGAAATAAAATAGTCTGCACGTGGTCAAGGATTGTATATCCTGCGGTTCTTCCGATCTTCTATGCGAAATCAAATATGAAACATGCATACTCAAGTGGACATGTTTATTTCATCATCGCTGTCATTGATATAAAAGATTAAAATCAATAACTTTTATTCAAGAATAATCAAGAATGCATTTCGATTCTTTTTGTTTCGTTTCATTTTGATTTTGTTTCGTTTCAATTTATTTCATTTCGTTTTGATTCATTTCGTTTCGTTTCGAATCATTTCGTTTCGATTTCGTTTCGATTTCGTTTCGCGGTTTATATGTACCCCTTTTCCTCTGAATATGCTTTGGGACTTTTGTTGTCACTTTTATATATTACCTACATGTATTATGAACTTTTCTATTTCATCATATTTTGAATTGCTAGATTAGTACTGACAGGTAGACAGACAGACAGACAGACAGAAAAAACAAACATAGAAAACACAGTGATACAAGCATGCTTACTTTTTCTCTTCAGGTTTTACATTTCCAAGGTTATACATTGCTTCCTTGAAACATTCACTGAAAATGATAAATTATAAAACTTACTTATACATGTATTTACATTTGATGTTAATTAAGGATGTACTCTTGTGAGGAGCCAAAATTTTAAAGTATTAAACTTTTTTCAAAACCATGATTTTTGCAATATTCATACCCTATAAATTCAATATAAAAAGAAAAATTCATATGCAGCTCTGTAAATTATTTTGCTACAGATGTTTGAAAGTGACCAATTTTAGCACTTTTGCTCATTTTAAGGCATTTTTGCCAATTTTTTTACTATTTTCATGGAAAAAATCTAGCTTAGAGTACATGGAATATTAAACTTTTTCTCTTACTTTCTGAAAAGCTGTAAATAGAAGGAATTACAAATTCAAAACCCAAAAATCATATGTCGGTGTTGATAAAAGAAAGTTTTGTCCCATTTTCATGCTTTTTAGGGTCAATTTCAGCATTTCTATATTTCCCTAAAAATGCAGATTTCCTCAAATTTTCAAACAGCTCATGGTTTAAACTTCATTGTTTTGTGATTTTTTATTGCAAAAATATATAACACTACATTTGTATTTCTAAAAAAAAAATATATATCTTAAGTGCATATTTTTTTTTTTATATAATGTCTTTTTATAACCCAACCCCTATTTTTGTGAAAATTTGACAAATTGTGATGGTACTACTTCTTGTATCATGGAGTGGGTTGAAGGATCTGTATTTTTTTGTCACGCTAGCGACGAGTAGTGATGCAAATCATTCAATTGGCAAGATCTGATGCAATAATTTTGTACCATCATTTATTTTTTTATGATATGTTTATCTAACATTTATTCAATTATAAGCAATTATAAAGTTTTCTGCGACATAACATTATTTTAAAGTTTTAGTCAAGGAATTACTTCATGCTTGTCATGATGTCTTGTTTTTGTTGACATTTATACATGCGCTAAGTTGCAGCTTTCATCATCACAGTGTGGTGATAACAACTTTTGAATCAGACACCCTGAACTAGGCAGTATTTCTACAGTATTTCATAGAAAAAACTTGTAAATGTTTGTATCTAGAATGTACATGTATGATTTGTATCCAACAAAGGAATTGCAAATTATCAAATGAGCAATGTTGGCATGATGAATCTTTGAGATAATATACATTTCTAGGATAAGGTGCACAACATATCCTAAATGTCTGGTTGAAATTGGACTTACAGTTTTGAAGATATTTCTCTAGATTGACAAAGAAACACATGACAATTCAGGACAATGACATAAGACAAATTAATGTCAGCTCTGCAGGCCTCACAAGATGCACAATGTATACGTATACTCACTCTGCATGTGGTGTTAAATATAACTTGATTGTTTCTTGTAGAGCCATTAATTCTACTCGAGCCTGAAACAAGAGAATTTTAAAACATATCATGAAAATGATGAAGTTTTTGGAACAGATATAAAAATCTTATTAAACTTTATTCTAGTATCAACTAGCAAGACATCAGATTTACAAATATGTAAAATAGAGGTGGTAGAGATGTATGCTCTTTATTTTTCTTAGATATGGTGTTATTGTACATGAGATGATATCTCATGTGTACACTTTGTTCAATTACTATTATCTAAATTTATGTAAATTCTAAAACTGAAGGATTAACTCCCTCCATCGTAATTTTGTCCTTAGTTATATTTGATATTACTGATTATTCGGATTTCGTTTGGTTTCATGCATTTAAACATTTCTTGAAATTACTGATTTCCTTTGTTTGGGTTCTAGTGCTGCTGATGAGGAATAAATTTCCGAAATGGCCATACAGCTCATTATAATTATTGCAGTTGGAGTTAACATATGTGTTATGGTCTCATGTTCATTTACTCCATATCCTTTCGTAAAATATCATATATGCAGGATTGCACATATACAATACTGGTTTCATAGGGAACTAGAGGCTCAAAAACTGAGTGTGTATACCTGACCTGACAAAATCCTTAAAAGAACAGGTTTTCCTATATTATTCACAGGTCCCTGCAACCATGTTTTGCATGGGATTAAAAAACAAACGAGCTATTATTGTTAAGGACCTTCCATGCAATATACAGGGTTTCCACAATTTTTCCTCATGAAATTCAAAGACTTTTCCAGGTCTTTTCAATCATTTTAAAACCTTTCTCAAGGTCAGAGTTTGTTAACTTTTGACACCATTTAGGACAAATATGTGCTTCAGTTATTTCAAAGGATGACAGACAGACATCAAATGATGACAATAGCTCACAATGGTCATGTGAGCCAAATTAAGAGCGTGTTTCTCAGTAAAAGTTTCTCAATTTAATACAGGAATATTACCTTCTGTTTAGATATGATATTATAACACGAATTCACAGAAAAACATGAATATTACCTTCTGTTTAGATATGATATTATATCACAAATTCACAGAAAAACTGAGGTTTCCCTATGAAGGAATATTAGCTGTAAGATTGAAATGTATTTCATTACAGGAAGTAATATTATAGTGTCCACCTTGTTGTTATAAAAACGGATAAAAAAACAGATGGCCTGGTTGCTTCTTAAATATTTAATCACAAAAAACTTCAAAATTATAATTATTGTCCACTTTCTATGACCTTAACCCTCTACATCTTCCTATTATGAAAACCACATTAGCAATTCAGTCCAACTTCGATGTCTTGAACACTCAAGGGACTAATGCAAAGGTTTGACAAGCTGGAGGGGTATTCAGCTATCAAGGTCAAACTGTGTTTACAAATCTGAACAAAGGGTCCAGGTAAAGAGTTCGAGACATCCATGGTATTGGAGTTATTGCAGTTCCAGTCGTCGATGTTCAGCTGAATCAGTAATCCAGTGATGGATATTCAGGCACTGATTATAACAGCAAGCTGTGCCCCTCAAAAACTTCATTTAGTAGCCCAGCAACTATCGTATATCTAACCACAATATGAAGAAGTTTCAGAAGTCAGCTGTGCTCCTATTTAAAATGTTAAAGTAGTTGAGGTTAAATTCAAAGGGACTTTGGCTACTGGGGGCCCTGGTAATACTTAAGTGACCAACAAGTGTAATCTTCAACAAAAAATATTGGAAAATATATTTGCAGCAGTAGATTCTCAAACTATAGTTAAAAGTTGAACCTAACCTGTAATTTGCCATAATCATTAAATTCTGTAACACATTCTATAACTCGAGTTATCTCCTCTGACACAGCTTCTACCACTTTTTCTGTTACCCTGGTAACAAACGATGGTGACACAGCAAATACTTCAGCATGAACTTCAATCATCTTCATTATAACTTCCTTTAAATAATTCCGAACACCTACAATTATCAATTACATCTCAATTTGATCGATTAATGGGTTGTTCTTTAAATGAAGTCTGGCATAGAATATTTTGCTATTTTCTAGCAACATATATTTGAGAAAATGACCAACGCGCAGAAACTCTTGATTGAACCCATGCAGTTAGTGCAAAAGTCCACATTTAAAAAATTAATTGCTCCCAAAAAGATAAATAAATACTCAAGAAAATTGGTAAAAAAATCAGCTATTGCATAATATTTCTATTTGCCACTAGGGTTAACCAATACAAAGTATAAGTGAAAAATCACTGTTATGCCTCAAAAGCTAAAACAAAATAAACTAGATGTTGTCGGAAACGACAGCTATCCCCGCACTCCCTGTTTGACACAGAAAACAGTTGTTTTACACCTTTGGCATATTTTTTCACTTTATTTTAAATCTACCTATTGATAATCATTATTGTTACTAAAAGAATTCTAGGATATTTGGTTGCTAAGTAGAATTCCAAAAATAAGTGGTCTTTGAGACTTTCAGGAAATTTACCAAGATTGGAATTAATATATTTGAAATCCAGTTGATGAAAATGTTTTTCCTAAACTAAATAAACAATTTAAGTATGGTTGCTAGGTAGATTTCCAAAAAATAAGTGGTCTTTGAGACTTTCAGGAAATTTACCAAAATTGGAATCAAATATTTTTGAATTCCAATATATAAAAATGTTCTTCCTGAGCTACACAAACATTTTAAGTATGGTTGCTAGGTAGAATTCCAAAAAACAAGTGGTCTATGAGACTTTCAGGAAATTTACCAAAATTGGAATCAAATATTTTTGAAATCCAATTGATGAAAATGTTCGTTCTTAACTACACAAACATTTTAAGTACGGTTGCTAGGTAGAATTCCAAAAAATAAGTGGTCTTTGAGACTTTCAGGAATTTTACCAAAATTGGAACCGCCTTTCAGAGTCTTAGTTATCAGAATTTTGTTTTTTACCAAACACTTGTCAGAATATAAGGTAATATGCCAAAATTAAAAAAAAAATAAGTGTCTTTGACATTTTCAGAAAATTTACCAAAGTTGGAACCGGAACCAAAATTCCAAAAGCTTATTGCAAATCTATAGACTATATGCAACAATTCTGCATAAAGATTTGATCCCTAAATCCAAAAATGTAGGAGGAGTTTGCGTCACATGCCACATGTGTCTAATCCACATCTTTGGGTCTTTGTTAAAATTTACATCATGGGCCTCTTGTTTGCACCAAGACCAATATCAAAAATCTGAAAGCTTATTGCGCATCTACAGACTATATGCAACAATTCTATAACAAAATTAAATCCCTAAATCCATAAATGTAGGAGGAGTTTGTGTCACATGCCACATGTGTAAAAATTGACATCATGGGGCCTCGTGTTTGCACTAAGACCAATATCAAAATTCCGAAAGCTTATTGCGCATCTGCAGACTATATGCAACAATTCTACAACAAAATTAAATCCCTAAATCCAAAAATGTAGGAGGAGTTTGAGTCACAAGAAAAGTGTGACGGACGGACGGACGGACGGACGGACAGACGGACGGACGGACAGACGGAGGGTATAACATTATCCCCGAACTTTCTTCGAAAGTGCGGGGATAACAATAGCAAGGCCATTGCGTATTAGTACAGTTGGAGAAAATAAATTTAAACACAAACTGTTTTCAAGTCTAAGATACAGTCACTTGTTTTTCTGAAGTCTTCTAATTCAGAGAAAACTTTTCATTCAAACTCATATTAAACAGTTTTTATTTCGAAGAGTTATTGAACATGATTCTCTATTGTGGTAGCTTTTTTTTTTTTATAAATACATGTACATGTTTTTCTTTATTCTGAACTTAAGTAAAATGAAAACCTACCCAACAATTAATCCATAAAGGGTAAGGTTGAATGAGTTTCAATGTACAGAGTAAAGTAAACATATTAATTTTCGCAGTTGCTAATTTTCAGTTTCTTGAACTGGGATATATTTGCAGGTATCAATTTCTAACATTTTTTATGAACAACTAAAAATATAAGTACTTTCTGATCATTTTTGAAGTCTATTGTTCACAGCAAAAATAGCAAAAATTAGTACACTGCGAAAAATACAATATTTTAGTATTAGAAATTGATTAAACAGTGACATTACCAATAGGTTATCTACAAGTTTTCTGATCCCTGTTATATTAGTCCAAAAGTAGTCCCCTAAAAGAATTAGAAATATGATTAAACAGTGACATTACCAACAGGTTTTCTACAAGTTTTCCAATCAAATCTTCCTCTGTACATATTTTGTTCTATCGCTCCAACAATAGGGTTTGACTTTTCCTCTATATAGGCTTCAAATAACTTCTCATCCAGCTCCTCATATCTTTCTTTAGCAGTCTGAAAAAATTAGGACTAACAAATTTAATAGCATACCATTTCTGATCCCCTTATTCAATATAGAGATGTGTTCCAAACAGTTATGGTTACCTTTATTTTTCACTATAAATACTTTGAAATACACCTGGGTTGAAAAAAAAAAAAAATCTGGCTCTGACTTTGTCCATTAGAAAAAAACCTGGCTCAACAAAATTTCCTAGCATAGAGTACTTCTGCCCAGATCCCATCTTTTTTTTGCCATTTCACTTTGGTGTTCCTTCAAGCAATAATTGTGATAATGTTATTGCGGTGTATATGGTTTCATATGAAACATTTACACGTAGTGAAAATTACAGGGATTTTAACACTGCATATTTCCCACTTGATCAAGATCCTATTTTGTAAATATTTTTTTTCTTCATCTACAATAACTGAAGTAAAAATATCATGTTTTTGTTCAAATGACATCAAAGATTACAGCTGTTATCTTATGAGTGCTATGGTTTTTATCTTGTGTGTATTGTCTTAGTAATTATATTTGTTTAAAAATGTTATACCATTGCAAGATGCATGGTAGATACCAGCTATTTGGCTTATTTCAACAATCCATATTTTTAGTAACGATGACAAGCAACCAACACTCATCAATTCCAAGGTCAAATTGTCTCAAAGGACATGGGGATAGTTTTTCAATTAGGATGACAACTGCATTACATCCATAAGGTTATCACTTCACATTTTAGAAATTATCTTGTCGCTCCTCCCAAATTTTTTTAACCTCATTATACATATATTGTTTTCTTCATTTGGTGTATCAATGGAGAGCAGTGTCAACAGAGAAGTTCTGAAATTCCAAGTTGGATCTACTCCTACATGTATATGGAAAAAATAATTATCATATGTTTCTAGAAAATAACAGTAAAATTTTACCCCTTGATAATACTGCCGATTTTTAATATTTAGTCCAACTGTCTTCAATTTGTTCACAACCGTGTGATATGACTTTTGCTATCAACTGCTTCCGGTTTATATCAACAGCTTCCTGTTTATATCACACGCCTAATCCGTAATTGTGTTATCATTTATTTTCAAAATAGATATTATGCTATGCATTTTTTTTTTTCTTTAAATAATCTTTTGAAATAAATATCCTACTTTCTTTCTTTTATATCATTTGAAACATTATCCGAATTTTCTATTGTCATTCATGTGAAATTAAGTTTCACAAACATAATGTTGTCTTTAAAATTTCAACGCTTTAAGGTTTGAACTCAGAATTGCTATTCCTGAAATTAAACTTTTGAGATCGCGTACGAAATTTGGGATGCATTTCTAGTTTGAATCATATGATAAAAATACCTGTCGGCTCTCGGCCTGATACTCTGACCTAGGGCTGATAATGGGTCTGATATGAAAAATGGCATGTTATAATCTAGATACATGTATATTGGCTGTACAAGCCATGCTTCTTCATACTGGCTGAGTTTATGATTTGATACTGTACAGACAGTTTAGGCCATATCTAAGGCAATATTATACAGTTGATAAATAATTACCTGTAATGCTTTATTCATTTCCACATAGCCATGTTTGTTTAAATTTTCCACCAAACGAGGTATAACTCTCTCTGTGGTGTGACTACAGTTACTTAACATTATTATTAATCTCTTATCCTGAAATAATACACAAAGTCAAACTTTATTTATACATAGGGTCAGTAAGTCCCTGTATAACACCAGGAATTCACCATAAAATTATTAAAGAACCTTAGTGAGCAAGCTCACATACCCAATGCCCCTACATATCAGAAAATCCTGCATTATTGAAGTCAAAAAGTACCCTATAAGCAATATCATACAAAAAAATGACAAAGTTCATCAATGTGTAATTTTTGTCAAAAATGATCAAAAGTCAAAATTCAAGTAGCATGCACAATCATTCTGCACAAGATGCATGTAATTGAAGGGGTTTCAGAGGAGTTGTGGTGACAAGATGATACTTTAGTGTTTTAGCTGAAAATAGTCCAAGTCTAATAACTCCTATCAATAAGGCAGTATAGTATGCACGTCTACACATCATGACCAACAGTCCTACCAAATATGAAAGCAATTACCTGCCAACCTCCAAAAGTACTGTGGTGGGTCATGACCCAACATTGTGCATTTAGATGTTGGGTCATAGTGCATGATGGCATATATTCAAAGTTACAGTAAAAAAAAATACCAAACATTTGCATTGCAATCAGATTTTGTCAAATGGTACTGTCAGTAATTGAGAATTGTGTTGTATAGCCATGTTTAACATACTGAACAAAATTCTCTATTCCGAGTTTGTTTCATCAAAATTTATTCACATTTACAGATAACTGTTGAAAAGGCAATATGTAATTTCATTAGAAATTGATTAAACAGCTATAATCATTTATTTTTAACTTCATTAAAATAAAACCTGTGGAGATAATATCCAAGATACTATTTAAGACAAAAACTAAAATGTTTTTTTAAGATATTTCAATAATTTGGGGTATTAATTAGTGTCAAAATCAAAATCTTAGGGCCATTTTTTATAAAATGGAAAATCATTCAAATCAATAAACAGACATGCATGACAATTTCGCCAATCAATATGACAGTAGAGTATGCACATCTACACATCATGACCAACAATCCTACCAATATGAAATCAATCCGTCAGGTGGTTACAGAGGAGTTGCAGTGAAAAGAACAGGACTGATGGATGGACGGACAGGTCAAAAACATTATACCCTCTGCAACTTCGTTGCATGGGGTATAAAAATTGACAAAAGTTCTCTCCACCACATGAAATGAAAAGATTATGACAATTTTTGTGACATCACCGACTATGACTTTACACCAGACATAATGGCAGTGTGATGGGCACTACATGTGCATCAGATCATGCTGACCCTTCAGCAGCAACAGACCATTCCTCAAATAATAGTATTATTACACTTTTTAATACAGACATGCGTACCAAAGTTGTAGCTATGGAAACATGCTGTCTATTTAGGAACTAGGAAAGTCATTTTAAGTCTAAATGTGAACCATTGCAAACAAACTGTGTGGAGAAATATGCAGTATGAACTACCATTCTATAATTTTAAACGAAAGAGAAGACTTATTGGGCTGTATAAAAGACAAAATTCCCTGTCCCTGCCCATTTCCTCCCTTTTCTAAAGGCAACCAAAATTTGTAGGAGCAATTGTCTCATCCATGCTTATAATCTTTTTGCTCCTGAATGTTTTGAATTGGTTAACTTGTTCTCATCCTAATAAATCTGAAATTCTACTTACTGGACATTTAACTATCAATCCATTAAGTGCTTTGTATGGGAGTTCACACTTTGAGTGCTATAGTTCTGAATGTTGTGTTTTTCTTTCCATGCTTTGTGACTGTCTAATGTCTTTGTTTTTTCTATATTCTTGTTCTTTTCATGTCTCTGGACTTTGATTTTGTAATAACCACATCCATTGTTCCTTCAGTATTATATTGCCTTTGTTTTATCACAAATATCTAATTTGATGATGGTATTAAATGGTATTAAGGTGGTACTGGAGTCTAAAAATTGTCAGATAGAATTTTCTGATATTTTCATGACTTGTACTTTATTATTAGAGCATACAAAAATTAAAATAATTTGGGTCACTGGCCATATAAGAATGAAATCTGTCATGTAGAAATCAGTTATTTTGGTTGAAATAATAGGGAAAATTAGCGAATTTTAACAAAATTTTAATTTATTTTAGTTAAATCAAATAGATTTTTTTTTTAATTTGGTAAATTATTAGCTAATATACTGTCCTTCCATTTCCACGAAAAATCAAATGGCTTAAAGCCCTTATAGAAAGGTTGCATTCAAAGATTTCAGTAGACTTGGTACAAGCTCCTCTTTTCGTTTATTTATAATTTCCATTTTGCTATAAAAGTGTGCAGTAAACTATCCACACTTGCTTACTATCAAACAGTGTTACAAATATTGAAAAAAGGAAAAATGAATAGTACAGTCACAACATATAAAAATTCCTGACAAGCCATAGGCCAGTACTATTTGTACTAAATACAAATTCTGAAGACCTCCAAATGACACCTGCTCTTAAAAGTAACGGTTCATACATAATGATTATCTCCCTTTCTATATGAACATCACTGTTTCTATTTTTTAAAGTGACTACAAGACTAGAATTTTCAAGGTAAAATTAACAATATCAATGTGGACTAAAAGTCTATAAACCAACAAGCAATGGCAACAGTTGTTTCATTTACAAATCTTCAGCCCGTTAAAAATATAGCTTGTCAAAGAAGCAACCCAGAATAAGGCCTCTGACAATGCACAGAGAGAGAAACACAAAACTCACACGTTGAACTAAGCTTTCGTCAATTCTTCTTTCGTTTTGTCCATTCAGCACCTGTTGCGCATGCGTCTGTACCAGAAATTTGTTTACATGCCGTTCAAGCAACTGAAACGCTCTCGTGTTTTTGTAGAATAGTTTCACCGTGAGAATGTTTTATCCATTTTAATTGCAAGATATCAATTATGTTAGCAAAGATGCACTTTATTTAATCCGTTGAAGATTCCGAGCAATGACAAACCGTATAAGGAAGTTACATACCAAATATAAACACCCTACCACAATCACTTTTCATCCGAAATCACCTGAAGTTTACCGATGATAAATTTTCCATTAAGGGGGGTGTGTAATCGTTTTTCTTGAATAATTCTTTTAAATGATCACCAAATTCTTTCAAATCTGTGTGAATTACTTTATTTTCTGACTAATTCATTGTTTAAATTCAAAAATATTATTTAGGTCAATCTGGTTTTTCATATTGAAGCACCTGTTTTTCTTCATAGTGCATTTCAACTGACAGGGTCATGACATTATAAAGCATTGCAATGCAACCTTTCTAAAAATTAGGGGTCACCAAACTTATTTTTGAATACATTGCAAAAAGATGATTTTTTCCTATTATTTCTAAACAAATTATTTTCCCTTAATAGAACAGAAATTTGCTGAAAGAATTCAATATCCTGCATGGTTACCTAATAAAAGTGGCATATTTGATCAAATATAAGTATTGCAAGACATTTAAAATCATTATGCTAACATTCCAATCGTGAATTCGATTTTTTGTCACATGCGCAAGAATGATGCACAATTTTAAACTCCTGACTACCTAAAATACTCACAAATTGTAATGAATTTTCCTCTAAGTCTATACTGGATGTGGAAAATCTTTTCTTTGAGTCTGATGTGGTACTGTAACATAGAGAGATATGTACAATTATCAAGTCACAGAAATAACTTCTATATTTCATATTATTCTACTTTAAATTCTCCTGTTATTTTATACATGTATAAATAGAAGTTTTTTATGTTTCATATCACACCAGTATCCACGAAATGCTTCAGTCCGACAGACAAAAACCAACAGTTTGCCAGAAGGACCAGGTAAAATTTTTAATTGTACCGGGGTAGGTATGAATGTCAGACATTGTTCTTGGGCTTTTTTGTACAACTAACATCTACTGTTGTAAAATTGATAAAATTGGAGTAAAACTGACTACTGCTTGGATGAAAAAACATTTCAAACAGGAAGTGATAAGTATTAATAAACAGATATGGGAAAAAACATGATTTTCCGGAAATCTCAGATACTGAAAAAAGTGTAGAACCTTTTGGTTCAATGACCTTTTGGTCAGTCCAATTAGCCATAAAAGACTGCTGGACTGAATGTCCAACAAATTTTAAATGTATTTCAAGAAGACTGTCACACAGAAGAATTTCCCATTGTAATGACTCTATCATAACATTTGGATGTTAGCTTTTTCAATCAAAATCTTCACCTGCTGACCTTATTGAAATGTATACAAACCTAGCTGGTGCTCCTGGCATTACTGGAGGAGTGAAAGCTAGACATTCTAAACAAGGAGCAAAGGCCTGTAATAGTTCTGAACACAGCTGGGTAGAATCTTTCTGTACAGTTCTCTGGCTGAATAACTAAACATAAAAAAATACATTTTCAATAGAATTTTAAAAACACTCTTTTAGTTTGCCATACAAGATGATGTGTTCATGCTTCAGGACATAAAGATAAAAGTTGAGGCTCACCAAACTGGGCTATTTATGAAATAATGTCCCCTCATTTTTTCTTTAGGCTGATTTAAATTTATTCCAGTGATTACAAATGGCCCTGTGTCACTGTGCATCTTTGCACTTGTATTTCAATCTTGCCAATGAATGACATCTTTTTTCCAGTCAACAAGGAATTTAAATGATAAATTTCTTACTCTTATTCCTGTGCACTGTATCGCTCAAACATGTCTGGGAAACTTGATGCTCTCAACAACAAAAAAAACGGTGCCCGGAAATCTTTGATTTACACTTAATAAGTGCAGTTCGAGAAAATAAAAGAATGTCACTCCATATAAATTTATAAAATAAGTGTTAATCAAAAACCCTTTTCTTTTTTGAGTAACAATGGTAAATTAATTTTTTTCTTGTCCGGATTTTAGAATCGCCCATAAGCGGCTGACAACAATAAACACGATTTCTGTCTTAAAAGGCAGACTTTTATATGGTTTGAGTTATATTTTAGATCTTTGACCAGTTTTACATGGAGTGAAATACCCTGATTTTTAAAAACAGTGTCTGTCACTTTGTATTAATATTAACTTCCTGGTAGTAAAATTCAGTTGAGACCACTGAGTTTCCAAGCCGTGTCAAATCTTGTTTATATTAGCACATTATTATAAAACTAAGACCAACCAACTGTGTTATGAATTTATTGTGTATTAATAAGACAATATATGTTGCAACCTCTAATTCAAATTGGTGGTGAGTTGCATAGTACTTAAACTTATTTCTGTTATTATAACAAATGTAAAAAAATTTTTGTCCTTGTTAACGATTTGATATGCACCTAAGAAAACTAGTTGGAAAATAAATTTTGCTGTGAATACATGTTAACAAGTCTACTTGTCAGGCCCTGAAGTCTCCCTATCAGTTCCCTGAGGAGATCTTGTGAAGAGTGGCGAGCCCTGAAAGATAGGATTCATAGCTGCTGACCAAACATATCTGTTTAGTCCATACAAAGTTACTTGGTTCTCAGGCCATTTTTCATTGAAACAGATAAGGGAGGGAGGTGATTTTTTTCTTATCTTTTTATTTGCCAAAAAATAGATGAGGCAGCTTTTTACATTGTAAAAACCACCAAAAATTAGTGAGGGAGGTGATTTTTTATTTTTATTTTACTGAAATGACAAAAAATAGGGCCAATGAGGGGCTTTTTTTCAAGCCTCCAACTAGATGAGGGAGGGCCTGACAACCAATTTTTTTTTCATGGCCTTAGATACAAATACCTTTAAAATACTTAGACTACATGTGATTGTGTATATGTTGGTTGGAAAGGGTATTGGTATGCAACTATTATTGTTATTTTGAAATCTGGTATGAGTACCATCAATATTAAAAAGATTTGAATCTCTGTAAGTTTATCTGTATGAGTTCAACACTGTACCAAAATCAATTACTGATAAACAACAGATGAGACAGAAAATACATGTATGAGGTATTTATATTCAAATTTGAGATTTGTCTTGACAATCATGTACAAATGTATTTGTGTAAATTGCATACTCCTTATGCTATTAATTGGCCATTAAGTTTAAAATCTAGAAAAAACAAAAACAAAAAAAGACCTTGCATTTACTATGCTATTTTTGAGAGTCCTGTAGGGGGTCCCCTTTCACAAAATAACACTTTTAAATTTTTAAAATCACATTGTTTTTGGCAATCTTTGAAATCAGGAATTACAAATATTTAAGGCCAGGGACTCTGGGTATGTTTAATGAATCATGCTGCCAAAATAAGACCTTTTCATAGATTGTGCTTAGACCCCCTGCAGTTCCCATATTCTTACCTCAGGTTCTCCTGTTTTATTCTGTACCACTACTTCATGTAAATGTTGTATTGTCTCATTTACAATATTCTCAAATAACGCTGGCTGTAACAAT
The DNA here is from genome assembly GCA_002080025.1 of Modiolus philippinarum. Classification (NCBI taxonomy): domain Eukaryota; kingdom Metazoa; phylum Mollusca; class Bivalvia; order Mytilida; family Modiolidae; genus Modiolus; species Modiolus philippinarum. The sequence continues at coordinate 4,409 of MJUU01035389.1, read as the reverse complement.
AAATAATATACAAAACTCATTAACAATGTTCTCAAATAAAGCTGGCTGTAAATTAAATAGGTATACATTCACAAAATGTCTAAGCTGTAAATTTATTTTTTTAAATTGGAAGTATTTAGCAGATCCAAGACAGAGAGTTCTTCCTTTCCTTTAAAATGTAAAAAACATTAATTTTGCATTTGTTGCAAATTTTTCCAGAGGCATAACTTCAACAACTCGCCCCTTTGAACCCAAAATTGAACCTACACTTTCTTTGGAGGTAAGCGATTACAACACAATTTTGATACAATGATGTTAATATTAAATTGATCTGACTTGCCTTATATTTTTATGCCAACAGAAAAATTCATGTGAATTTCCAATTAAATTTACTAACTGAATACTTTACATGAAAATTAAAAGAAAATTCTTCAACGATTTCCATATTCATTTTTACATGAAATTCATGCGCATGTGCAATTTGATTTCTTAAATGAAAATTACAGGAGCAAAATTTGCATTCAAGTTGATGACAGTTTCAATTCATTTATTCAGGAAATGAAACAGGTATAAAATTAAGAAATCTATACTTACCAGCTGAGTTGTTCCCCCTGATTCATCATCTGTTTCCACTGTCCAGGTTTCTTTTGTATGAAGTTGTTGTATATCTATAATGTAATTTGTAATTTTGATACAATTTCATAAGCTTGATTTGTTTTCAAACCTAAAATGTAAGTTTACTTACACCAAATGTATTAATTTTCGTGGTTTGTTGAACTGGCACATATTAGTGGGTATCAATTTTAGAAATTTTCAGGAATACCTGAAAATACTAGAACCTTCTGATCGCTTCTAAGATATTCACAAGTACTAATTTTTGCAGTCTTTTATCAACCCTGAAAAGGTAAAGTTAGTGCACAGAGAAAATTACTACGTTTACAGTATGTAAGTTCCATTATTTTTACTTGTCAACTAAAAGCTTAGTAAGACAAAACTCTGAAAAAATAATGTCAATATAGCAAGATTTTATTTTATTAATTTTACCTAAAATAAATTGGAAAAGTTACACTTCATCTACAGAATTCACCGAATTTTAATTGGCGAGTCTTGTGGTGGATATCCTAAGTTTTACTCTGGTAGTTTTTGTCAGGCTATGGATGACAGTATTTTAGAAATTGCATGTTCTATAATAGACAATCATGGATTCATTTCCATTATAAACATGGAGCGAGCAGTGTTCAACATCTAACTATGAATTCTGCTTAAGCTGGTACCAGGGGCTATATTGAAACTACTATTACATGCTTAAGATGTATACACTTTGATCATTGCAGACTGCCCACAATGACTTCAAGATGAAAAAAAACAATAAAACTTTTCTGTTCATGGTTTTCCATTTATATGTATTAATTGGGATTTTGTATCATGTAAATTCATTCCATATCTCTTCATCTACATGTTATGGTGTTAACTTCAAAATCTTGTATCATGGAGTTAGCTACATATTCAGGATATAAGATTTAAAATTTTTAAGTTCATTTTACATGTAATACTTACCAGAGATGGCTTGTCTTAGTAAAGTAAACATACAGTTAGTTCTCATGTCAAATGCCAGGTCATTAATTAGAGAAGGTGATTCTCCTGGTAGTTCTAACAAGGTCAGGGATCCTACACAGTTCCTAAAACAGTACAAAATAGAGATACAGGAAAGTTGGTTAAAGCAAAATCTAGATTTTGACCTTTTGACCTCTGTGACCTTGACCTTTTATCTGTTTTACTTGCTATCATTTGATTTATGAAATATCTCTATTGCACATATTTTTGGGTAAATTTTATATGAACTTTAGATCCTTATGTGACAAATGCAGAGCTTTTTTATAGGTAGAACTTGACAAATCATGCATTTTTCCTCTGAATACCCAAGTTTGATTATTTCTGATATCATTTTGTAAAATGAACGACAAAGTGTCATTTTAATATGTTACCACATCTATTGACCCACATCATTCAAATCCTTTTCTGCTGCCGTGGTATATGTATTTTGATCACATGTTATCAAAATGAAGAATAAAAATCCTACTATTTACATTTATCAGTAATTTGCATGAATTTCCCTTGATCTACAGAGACTGAAAATTCCAGTATCACCGAACTGGACATTATCACGAAATCATTAGGTCACTGTGAAGGCATCACATGCCTATTTGTCCTGTTCATATGCGTAAGACGTTCAATAAAGAATGCATTTAAATTATTGCAATAAACAATAGATTAACTTTGCTTAAATAGAAATTTCAGTTTTATTCAATTTATTTTAGAGATCTGTTTATCATTCTGTGAATTACAGATAAAAGAAATATAGGAAATTTTGTTTTTGGTACAGACTTTATCACGGCGTAACACATCAAGCTTGCACTAGCGGGCTCACTTGATACTGGCCGTGATAATGTCTGTATCAGAAACTAGAGTTACTGTGATCTAGTGGGCCACGGTTACCTCCCGTCCCCTCTCTTCCTGCATTTTCTTTAACATCTGGAACAAATGAATTATTGGAAAACAAAATACAAAGTGCACATCTATAATATGTAATTAAGGTCCTGCATAAGTTTCATGAAGTTCTGATTAGTGGTCAAGAAGGAGAAGTGGATACCATATACACCATATGGTTTGCATTGAGGTAAAATAGCTAAAATGACAAGGTCAAAAACATGTCTAAAATCTGGAAAAAGGGGAATTATTGGAAAACAAATTGCATAGTGCACATCTAAAATATGTAATTAAGCTCCTGCATAAGTTTCATGAAATTCCAATCTGTGGTTTAAGAGGACTAGTGGATACCATGTGGTCACCATATGGTTTGCATTGAGCTAAAATGACAAAGTCGAAAACATGTCAAAAATCTGGAAAAAAAGAAATTATTGGAAAACAAAAACCGTAGTGCATATCTACAATATGTAATTCAGCTCCTGCATAAGTTTCTTGAAATTCTGATCAGTCGCTTAGGAGAAGTATTGGATACCATGTGATCAACATATGATTTGCATTGAGCTAAAATGACAAAGTCCAAAACATGTAAAAAATCTGAAAAAAGGAATTATTGGAAAACAAAAAGCATAGTGGACATCTACAATATGTAGTTAAGCTCCTGCATAAGTTTAATGAAATTCTGATAAGTGGTTTAGGAGGAGTGGTGGATACCATGTGGTCACCGTATGGTTTGCATTGAGCTAAAATGACAAAGTTGAAAACATGTCAAAAATCTGGAAACAAGAGGCTCTCAAGAGCCTGTATCGCTCACCTGGACCATGGCTGATATAGATAAAAGGTATTTCCAATAGGAAAAACAAAACAAAATTTAGCAGAATACTTTTTTTTTCCTAAAATTACAGTATTCTTGTTTGGTTTCCATGGCAACTGAAAAATCCACAATCCATTACAACCCATAACAGAACACCATTCAAAAAAATTTGGGCAGGGGTTCCCTTATAATCAAGGTAATACATAATGCTGAAATTGAAACATTCAGACCACCATTCAAATAAAAATTCAAAAAATTTGGGCAGAGGTTCCCCTTAAAATCAATAGGGCCAATGTAAAAACTATGTTCCAGATAGTGGCTATCTTGGATGAGGTATGGACCTGCCAGATACATTTTTTGGATGGGACCACCTAAGAACCATTGTGGCTTAGTTTGGTTCTAATTGGACCAGTAGTTTCTGAGAAGAAGATCTTTGAATGTATATTCCATAGGGTTCAATGTTAAAACTATGTTGCCGCTGGCGGCCATCTTGGATGAGGTACAGACCTGCAAGATACCTTTTTTTTTGGAAAGGACCATCTAAGGGCCATTGTGACTAAGTTTGGTTATAATTGGACTGATAGTTTCTGAGATGAAGATCCTTGAATGTCTTTTCCATAGGGTCCAATGTTAAAACTTTGTTCCAGATGGTGGCCATCTTGGATGAGGTATGGACCTACCAGATACATTTTTTGGATGGGACCATCTAAGGACCATTAAGGCTTAGTTTAGTTTTAATTTGACAAGTAGTTTCTGAGAAGAAGATCTTTGAATGTATTTACCATAGGGTCCAATGTTAAAACTATGTTCCCCGCTGGCGGCCATCTTGGATTAGGTAAGGACCTGTCGGATACCTTTTTTGGAAGGGACCATCTAAGGACCATTGTGGCCTAGTTTAGTTTTAATTGGACCGGTAGTTTCTGAGAAGAAGGTCCTTGAATGTCTTTCCCATAGGGTACAATGTTAAAACTATGTTCCCCGCTGGCGGCCATCTTGAATTAGGTACAGACCTGTCAGATACCTTTTTTGGAAGGGACCATCTAAGGACCATTGTGACTAAGTTTAGTTATAATTGGACTGGTAGCTTCTGAGAAGAAGATCTTTGAATGTAATTTCCATAGGGTCCAATGTT
>MJUU01035387.1:64701-83633 GCA_002080025.1 Modiolus philippinarum | reverse complement strand
CATGTACGGCAAGCAATTAGTGACATTTAAATACATCCAGATATAATTATGGAACACATATTCCGTGTGTTACAGCAATTCAACTGTATTGTTCCGTGACTATACCGGAACTCCATGTATAATATTATACACAGACACACGTCATATTTGTGTTTATTTATGCAAATTATTGTGTATTTAAATATGTTGATATTCTACTTATAATTACGGTAGCCTAAGATGACTATAAATTCTCATTATTTTGGACACATAACTTATGATTGTTAATTATTGTATTTTTCAGGTTTTTACCAATTGTTCATCGGCTAATTAAAGTTTATCACGCCACACTGGGTTTTAGATTTAATTGGGCCACGAACTAGGTTATACTCGCTGAGTCCGGCTCAGTACAGTGCTAGTGACTTTAAAATGGACAGCAAAGCGCTTAAAACATAAAGCATAAAAAAATTTTGATTGAAAAAGTGAATTTCAACGACGAGCAATAAATTATCTTTGGTCACAGTGGTTGTCTTCGATACTTAAACATCCAAAGCTGAGAATTTTGTCAGTTTGACTTGCATTTTCCAGAGACTAGATAAGTAGACCCGATCTTGGATTACCGATATATTTAAGCTGATTACTATAGCTTCAGCTGAAGAGTATACTTGCTTGTCAACAGAGCGAAAACTTACACATCAAGGGTATGTTGAGTCACTGTTGCAATTGTCTCTACAGAAGTTCTACGGTCGTTACCATGATTTGACAGACCGTTACAATGTTTCTATTTCACATATGAGAATAGAGTCTTTGGGTAGATCCAGAGTTGATTACTGGACTGGCAAACACCGACTGTGACAATACCGGACTTTTCACATTTGCAGTGTGACGGGTGCCGCGCATGGAGCAGATCATACTTACCATTCCGGAACATTTTTGTAGGGGTTCACACTGTAAGTGCCTTAGTTTTGTGGCGTTTTTGTTTTCTTTTTAGATTATTTGTTTTGTCTTTGTCATGCTGTCTGAATTCGTGTTGGATATGATTTGCCGAGATTTTTTTATTTTTTATTTTGGAATTCCCCCTTTAATCAGTCTTGCTTCGGTATTCGTTTGCAGTGCTAACTTGGGTTAAGAGACTGGTTTATGTAAAGATCTGATATAAGACGTGTTAGTTCGTCTACAAAAGTTTCGAGAGCTGATTTAGACCCCCGGTACAGAGTTTTCCATAGATATCTGGAATGTATGATGCATTAAAATATTAATGATAAGCTATGTCTATAAAATTAAGTTGCTGTGTTTAAAGCTAGCAACTATCCACTATAATATACATATCTGTAGAAAATGAACACACCAAAAAGTCATTACAGGAAGCTTCAAATAAATAAAATAAAATCGCTTCAAAATTTTTCTGATAATACTTCCTTGAATTCAAACGGCTATCTAATCAAATCTCCAAAATAGGTATGATCAAAGCTGTATATAAGACTTACTGCAGACAAAATTACAAATATGTCTAGTCAAAAACAATATTTACATCTATCATGTTCTTTCAGCATAGGTTAGCATATCTTCGAAATATATTTCGAAGATATGCTAACCTATGCTAACTGATTCTGCGACTAAACAGTACTTCAGTACTTTGATATATATATTTGTAGACGACACGTTTCTTTTGTTGATAATATTTTACGAAAGGATCTTGAGTAAATGAACATGAGACCATTACACATATGTTAACTCCATCAGCAATAATTTATGGTAAGTAAATCTGCCATTCGCTAACTTTATAAAAATGTTGTGTCAAGTTGTCTGAGAAAATGATATAAAAATCTTGTGAGCGTGTCCCAGTCGCAATTGTTTTACTCTATTTTTTTACTTTTAAACTCCAAGGCTTGCCAAATCCGATTTGACCACAGTAAATCTAGCAGTTTGATTTTCAGCAAATTGTATATTTTTTCATTTTATCGTGAAACAGATCACAGGAAGAGTAAGAATAAGAATAGTGTTCTGCACGTAATACAAATTATAAATGTTTTTTTATTATTGAAATCCACATGCATTGTTCTGTTGATTGTCACGAAGTATTCAACATTTGGATAGAGGAAACATTTGCCTTTGATAGTTTATATGATACAGCAGGTGACCATTAATAGACGGGGAAGTCGCGAAGTGACGGGGAAGGGCTTATGTGATACATGCAGCGTGGAAGGCGTCGGCTTCGAACCCGGTTAGATAGAATGGTTAAAGTCCATTCCCGCTTTCTGACATGCCCCACATAAACTATATTGGTATGCCTGATGCATTTTGGTAGGAAAAGTGCAATGCATGCTTTTCGAATGAAAACATGGTGTGAAGTGGAAGCCAGACTAAAATTTGACACGCCTGGAGAAGATTAGTTCGACAAACTTATCTTGTGTTTATGATCCAATTAATTATAAATTTGAGAAACCCATCTTTGCGACGTTAATTAACTGATCGGTCTTTAAAAAATAATATTGAAGTACATAAATATATTTTAACTAATCTCCTTTTAACTGCGCAGTGGACGTGAAAATAACACGATTTACGATTTTGACATAATTACATTACCCTCTGAACGAAAAAAAAAGAATATTGTTTTCACTCGTAAATGAGTACTGCATGAAATAAGATTTATACGGATAATTTTCGTAACCATAATTACTGAAAATGACATTATTTACCTCCTGTAGGAAATATCCATTTACCAGAGCTGCCCCAACTGGACATTACTCCAATACCTTTAATATTGAACGCTGTACTGGGATCAGTCCAATCCATAATTATATTCTGATTGACGACTGTTCCAGTTCCGGCTTTAAGTCTTCCATTGTTCCAACTCAACCACAACGAAACAAAATTGTTACAATCCAGAATATTATTAGCACTTATAGCGGCATCATTTGGTCCATATTTTCTGGATATAAATATAAAAGTATTTGCTGCACCACCAAAGAAAATTTCATAAAAGTCTGGTGATACTAAATCCTCTGAAGTTGATAATAAAACAGATGAATCTCTGCATGATTTCAAGTGAAATGTAATGGAGGTACCTACAATTTGCGTAAGGCCAAATGTAGTGAACTTTGTATAATAGGTATACACTGTAGAAACTGTCTCTGCATCTATGTTTCCTGAGTCGGGTGTATATATTCTGATTTCACTGGTACCATATACTGTAAAAATATAAGTTCCTTCCAGTTAAAATTAAATTTTTGTTTCATTGCTTAAGACCAAACTGAAATATCCAAAAGCAAGACAGTGAGATGTAATGATTTAAATCCAAAACATTAATAAGCACTTGATATAAAATGTGTTTTCCTTGATGAAAGTTACTTGCTGCACATTGAGAAAAGACATTTTTGATGCTCATATTAGACCGATTGGTTATTGGCAGGGTCATCGATTTAAAGATTTGCGTTGTACATACATAAATTGATGCACACAAATGAGAACAGATATTTTTGGATAGATCAAGAGTTGTAACCGGACTGACTAACACCGACTGTGCCAAACCGGACTTTTCACTGGCAGTGTGACGGGTGCCACGCGTGGAGCAGATCATGCTTGTAAGCCCTTCCGGAGCACCTGATGATACCTCAGTTTTTATTGGGGTTCACACTGCTAGTGCTTTAGTTCTGTGGCGTTCTTGTTGATTTTTGTTTAACTTTTTTGTCTTTGTCATACTGTCTCAATTCGTGTTGGGTGTGATTTGCCGTGATTTTGGGTTCATGATTTTAGAATTCCCTCTTTCCTTGTTCTTGCTTCGGTATTCGTTTGCCGATGTATTGATGAAACATAAGAAATACTGCTTGCTTATCATCATCACTGTTCACAAAGGCTTTCCGTAATTTACCTCTGTTGGAGACAATATCCCTATGTTTCACTTTTGCGTCGTTCCAAAAACACTTCTTGAATCTAAGAAGGCGGGAAAGAAACGAAAACTTAATAGAAAAAACAAAATATCCGAGATTTTTCTATCTTCCTCTCGTCTTCTGTAGCGGAAATTAAAAGAATAATAAAACGCAAGCACCACACGTGCCTGAAAAGGTACTTATTGGATTCAACTCTTAACACTACTTATTGAGTATAAACTAATAGCATCATTGGTGTGAATATTTATCAAGAATCGTAACATGTAATACAGCATTGTGTATTTTATGAAATAAGAGAATAAGCAAACTAAATAAATGAAAACAATAAACTAAAAAACGGGAACAAATTGTGAGCTGGATTCCCGCAATGGGCGAATCTAAGCAGACTTGGATTGTTAAAAGATTTTAAGACTAACCAATGCTGTTTGTTTTTTACTATTTTGTGGATGTCCAGAAATTTTATCTTTCAACAAACGGTTATAAAAGACACTTAAATGCAAACCATGACATTTGTTTTCACAACTTATGATTTCCTTCGTTTCTATATATTTCCCAATTCATAGAAAATTCTGCAGATTTAAGCGTTGCACTGGAGTGAAGTAAACAGTATTGACCATTACAACCAATTAAGAATATATGTCAGACCAAAAGTGCAACGAGACTTATTTGATTATGTACATAAAAAGTTCAAATTATCTCGGATATACATCAAATGAACAGTTGTATGTCAGACCAAAACTGTAACGTTACTTATTTGATTATCTTCATAAAAAAGTTCAAAATATCTCGGGTATACTGAAAATGATTTAAAGCAATTTGGTAAATCTGCTGCATTGAGTATTTTGGTAAAAAAATCATTGCGAATTAAAGCTGTATGTTAATATATCCAATAAACAATTGATTCTGAAAATGTAAGTATTTGAATCAGTCAGATGTTTAGCAATCTTTCCACAAGTATCAGGTTTTACATTCAAAATCAGTTAAAGTGTGCCAAAGCTGATCTTTATGGTCACAAACGTTTTGTGAAAAATCAAACTGAGTTATCCATATGACTTTTGGTTCAAATTAACGTGAAGGGTAATGCTGATTTTGTCATGTATGGTTCATGTTTATAGCATAAATTTCATTGATTTCTAGGCACAAACTGACAAATACCGTATGTCACAAATTACGGTATATCTATTTATATACCTAGTAAAACATGAAGTACCCTGCACAGTGATGGTTGAACATGGCTTTTAGAATCAAAAAGGACAAAAATTACAATTTTGATCGTAATTCTCGCCTCAAAAACATATTTCGTAATTTTTTTTTTCAAAACTACAGATGTCCCATAAGATGTAGTGAATTACGTTACAATTTTCCAATAGCTGTAAAGAAAAGTCAATGACAGAGAAAGTAAGCATACATGGTTGTAAAATATCATGTAAGTATAGAAAAGGTAAAGGTTGGTCATTCATCAGTATTGAATAACATCTTATTTGAGAAAAGTGCATGTGTTTTCCAGTTTCTTGGTTTGTGCATTTAATTGTGAATTACGTTACGTTACGTATTGCACAGGTTAGTGGATGTACCATAAACAGACAACCTTGATTCATATGCCTATATAGGGTAGTCATTTATTAGACATAGACCTATTTTCCACTCGCTTTCTATCTCTTTATATATATCCCTGATAAACCAAAAAGTCAGTGAACTACGTTATAGTGAATTACGTTACGGGCAATTCTATTAAAAGTGGCATGGAAAGCTTTTCATAGAAGAAAAATACAGGAAAGTGTTTTATTTACATCGCCTAACATTAGGAGCACACTCAGAAATGAAGTTCCCAAGAGGGAACATTTATATCTACACATAAATTAACATTAACATTACCAATTAGTATACACCTTTATTAGAAAGTGCAATTGCAAGAAGATTATACGTTTTCAATTGAATTTTGTTTGAAAACGAAAGATAACTGTTTTGGGTAAGATATCATGAGAAAAACGTATTTGGTCATCTTATTTTAACATCTTGGCTAATGTATGTATTAGAGTGTAACGTAATTCACTCTGTTGTAACGTAATTGACATGGCCCAAATTGAAGTTTTTCTTTCAGAAAACTGTTGAAAATGGAAAAACACAAGTGGGACCCCTTCAATTACATTTCTTCAACAACCTAGAAATACATTTTAAAGCTTAGGTCATTCTGAAACGACAATTTACCGAAACAACAGTTTGACGTAGCATATTTACGTTATTTATGCTCCTTTAATATACAGAAGAACGATATAAATATTAAAAAAATACAATTTCTATTGTCTAAAAATATAAAATGGATATTATACTATAAGTATCATAAAAATACTGCGACACATGAAATTTTGGATGTATTTTTATGAATGGAAGTGAATTACGTTACAGCGTAGATTCTTCCAGTAATAAGATATTAAAGAAAAATCATGTCAAGTTTAGAACCATGAAATATCTTCTACATCAAAAGAATAAGATGCAAAAGTAAAATATGTATTCGCATTTCTTCTTAACTTTGAAATATATCTAAATAAAATAAAAATACAAGAATCATTTTCTCCCTGTGCTAATTGGTAGATTGTATCTATAAACAGAATATTTCAGAAGTAAAGTAACTTTTGAGCAATATTTTGATTTGTTCTGAAGTTATTGTATATTTATCGAAAAATTCCAATTTTTACACAATTTTGTTATCATCACGACAAAAAAGTGTAATCTTTATATTTTGTAAAGAGGTAACGTAATTCACTACCTAAAATACCCTTGCCCGCTGTGAATGCCTACATAGCATATAAATTAATTCACCAAGAGCTACCTTATGGGTTTTGAAATCGTTGATATGTTGCTCAATCGAAATAAAAAGTTTTTGATTGATTTCTGAGTTGAAAGTCTTCGGCCGTTTTTGCACATCAATTGGCACACTTTAACTGATTTTGAATGTTTAATTCCCTATTTATGTTTTAAAATGCAACTTCCTTGTAGTTCTATAGAATTTTCAGAATGTTATTTGTGACGCTGTGTGTTTTAGGTGATTTTTATAGACGAACCCTTCGCTAAAATACTTGTGCACATATGTTTTTTTCATAAATAGCGATAAATTAAATGAAAGATGAAATCATGTAAATTTAAAATATACAATTAATAACTACATTAAAAACGCCATATTTCATAAACATATGACGAAACATTTCAATTTGATACTCCAAGGCGTTATTAATACCTGCTTAATATATTTCATCAATATATCCACCAGAACTAGAGATTAAGGAAACGACAGAAACCACTAGATCGACATCTTTTTTGGACTTACATCTCTAATTTGACGAAAATGGTACCTCAGTACTAAAATTTATGACAAAAAGGACGATTTTAATTTCAAAATTATTAATTTCCCTAACATGGACAGTAATTGTCCAGCTTTCCCTGCTAACGGAGTATATGTTTCACAGTTGATTCGTTACACAATAGCTAGCACAAATTAACTTTCTTATTAGACATAGTTATCTCCGTGACCGCCTTAATAATCAAGGATTCAAAAATTTACGTGTAATACGATAATTAAAAAAGTTAAACACATATCAGTCCGTTGTGGAAAGATTTGAAGTTTCGGTCCGAACTATGATTCAAGATTTTTTGTTTTTACTTAATACTCGGATAATCATTTCTTTTAACTGTCTACGACCTTTCAATAGAAATTGCTGTTGAGTTGCTACCGGACACTACCGCAATAGGAGGGAAGATTTGACTGGTCATCAAACCGATTTAACCCACAATTTCTTTTGAAATGCTTGAACTACGTGAGAACCCTTGCAGTCGACAATTTTTCCGGTGGTTTCCACCTGATTTGTCTCTTTGTCTCATGGACTTCGGCTCTTGACAACTCTGTTCGGTAATTATGTTATTACCCCCATGACCCGTGGTTATTGAGTCTTGGTTTAAAGATGTCCTTAGTTTCTAATTCGCCCGCATGTTAGAGCATAAATTATTTCTATGTTATTTACCGTAAGATTTTAATTTGAAACATTAGATAAAAATTTCGAACCTTTGTTCTGTAACAGAGTTGCTGAAGCCATGTTTCTTGTCAACAACTCTGCAACATCCATTCATTTAACAGCAATCTTATTCTAACGTTTTTGCTTTATTTAAAGTTGATTACACCAAAATATTTTTCAAGTTCTATGTCTTGTGAATGAAACAACAGGAGTACAAGGGAATATTTTCTTCAATCTCAGGTCATTCTCAACTCTGGTTCAATTTCTGTTGACAGTAGCTAGTTTCCTCAAGCCTGAATGATAGGTAACAACAAGCGGGTTCTCAACAAATGATTCTTTTATTTATAGCGTAGAAGGCTTGATCGGTCAGCATCTGGTATTTTTTCAAATAAGTCTTTTCACAATTTGGTGTTGTACCCCAAGCATTAATGTCTTTTTTTATTTATGCCATTGTCCTTGGATTGTTCGCTTTTGGATTGACGGTTCGGTTCTCACTTACTCTTATAAGACACCCGTCGTGTTGAACATGTCAAATCCGGTAGTAAAGTCAAATCCGGTAGAGGAAACAACAGTTAAGCTTTAGAGGGAAAGATCAACTTCTCAACATTTACAGTTTTACACTAAGGAATCCGGTTCTTAAACTTAAGGACAACAATTCAACAAAATTAGTCCAAAAATGAATTAAAATTGGAAATCTACCATGTCTACACAAAGGGATATATAATTTGTGGTACAAGACCGATAAGTTTAAGAAGAAGTTCTTCAAAATGTCGGAATCAGCTGTTTACATTGTATTATCATCAACGTAAATTGTATACAAAATGTTCAGCATCAGCCATTGCTCATCAAATTTATAAATAAATAGAACCCGCGCAACAACTGAATTATCACAAAAATATTATATTAGAATCACATCTATTAATGTTCAGTATTTTCAGCGACTGGCTGGTAAGCCAAATAATATGTGTAAAATCATACTAATAAATCGGTCGGACTGTAAGGTCCATTGATTAGTCTGCTTTTAATTAGCATACGTATATTATTTCACGGATTTTAGTTTTGGGTTCCGAACATTAGCTGTCCCGCCAGTAATAAAGTAATCGATATTTAATTATCTATTCTACAGAAGATTTGTTAATTTCAAGGACATGTGATTCTTAATTTTCTTTTCTTAAGAAAATATTGAGCAGCTAAAATTCCTTAGTGGAATGAATTTATCTAAATCCAGTATGGATTCTTATTTTTTGTACTTTATGCATTTTATGCTGATAGTATATGTTTTGATTTGTTTATAGAAAACAAACACGGCTGGTTTTGCATCGAATGATATTGCCTCGGCTCGGCCAGCTGGTTCTCACTATTTGACCCTCTTCTAACAAAAGCACGCTCTAACTGTCTATAGAAAACAATTAATTATCAAATGTGAACGTTTGATGAGGTAACAAAGTTACACACATTTCTACTTTATTTGAAGGCCACTGTCGGTGTTCCAATAAATTATTTTTATTTGCTTCAGGATTATTAGTATGTGATTGACCGCTGTTGATATTCTTCTAAAAGATGGATATGATGTAACCATCTTTTGACTTTATATTAGAATGACCATTTATTTTTTTAAGGGCATTTTAATTTTCGCTTTAATTGAGTATTTATTTTCATTTTAGAAATAGCCCCATCAATGTGTCTTTTTTGAATTAGTCTCAAAATTCATTCAAAATAATTTGAACCTTTTTTTTTCAATTTTGTCTCCCTGATATTTTCTTATTGAAAGGATATGTTCAGTGGGCACGATATCGGTGCAAATTCTGATAAGATTCAGTTTATTATTGAATGATTAAATATCAAGTACACAAGTTAAGTCAAATCGTTCATCCTTTTAAGTAAGAGTAAAAACCAAGAAAAATCTTTCGATTTCTTTTATATTTCGCATGTGAACCTAAAAGGTTCGTTATAGGTCTCTATAATTTTTTTCATCGTTTTATCTAAATTTGTTTATAGAAAACAAAAAACTGCTGCTTGTAATATATCCCAGCAGTCATGTATCTAAATGATATTGAACAGTGTCTCAGTCATCTGACCCATTTTGTTTTCTTTCAAGTTTACAGACAAAAGCACACAATAAATTGTTTATAGAAAACATTTATTTATCATTGTTAACTTTTGATAAGGTAACAAAATTAGAAATTCTCTACCTCCTTTCGAAGGCCACTTCTAGTGATACATCAGATAAGATCATTGGCCATATGTATGACTTGACAGTGTTTTTGAAGTATAGAGCTCATTCTTCTAAAAGATGGATTATGATGTAACCATCGTAAAAGGGATCGACTTTATATAGAATGACCCTTTGTTTTAGCATTTATTTAATGATGTCTTTATTTTCATTGTAGGAATAACCTCCAACAATAACTTTTTTCGATTAAGTTTTAAGGTTATTATGAAATTACTGTTCATTCTTATGTTACTGATATTGGCACTTTATCAGTGCAAATTCTGCTTCGTTTCAGTTTTCAGTTTAATTAAAATCTCTCATGTTGGTAGAGAGCAAAATCTAGAAAATCGACTGATTTCTATGAAATCTCATATGTGAGTAAGCTTGAACCATGTTACGCTTTTTATGCTAACTAGTACAAATTCAGAGTTAATTAATGACTTCAAAGTAAGTTTGTCGTACATGGCTATACAGTTCGTACGCCACCGCTCGACTAAATAAGGAAGTAATTTCCACTTTCAATCTTTCCCTGTGGTAAAGATGACAATAATGTCAATATATAAGATATTGTGATCATTTCAATTGGATCACCAAAAACACGGCAGGCGTCAGTCTGAGAGATGCTGAAGGGAGGGCTCCACAACTGAATTATCACAAAAATATCATATTAAAATCACATGTATTAATGTGTCCTTGAGATAGATCAGTATTTTCAGTGACTGGCTGGTGAGCCAAATAATATGTGTAAAATCATACTTAGTCTAATAAATCGGTCGGACTGGAAGGTTCATTGATTCGTCTGCTTATAATTAGCATAAGTATATATTTAACACATACATATTTCACGGATTTTAGTTTTGGCTTCCGATCATCAGCTGCCCTGCCAGTAATAAAGTAATCTATATTTAATTGTCTATAGAAAATGCACAGTAAATTTTATAAATGATTAGAACCCGCGCAACAACTGAATTATCACAAAAAAAATTATATTAGAATCACATGTATTAATGTGTCATTGAGATAGATCAGTATTTCAGTGGCTGGCTGGTAAGCTATATAATATGTGTAAAATACAAAAAATACCGATGTTACATAAAAAACAGTAAATTTCGTTATGCTGTACACGTGTTTCAAGGAGTTACCTCTCATCAGCAGCATTAATATCAAATAATATGGAAAGCCATAACCCAAAAGTTGTCACAAAAGAAATACTCATTACCAAAAAACTCGAAATAGGAAGCCAAATCCAGCACCAAGGACATCTACCGAGTGCCATACACGGAATGAAGCATCAGTATTTTTAAGTGGTTAGAATTTTGATAAAAACAGTAAATTTCTATAACACGCAAGGTAAAATCATACTAATAAATCGGTCGGACTGTAAGGTCCATTGATTAGTCCGCTTATATTTAGCAGACTATACACCGGCAAACGAATACTGAAGCAAGAACGAGGAAAGGGGGAATTCTTAAATCATAAATCCAAAATCAAGGCAATTCACAGCAAAACGAATTGAGACAGTATGACAAAGACAAAACAAATAAACAAAAAATGAACAAGAACGCCACAAAATTAAAGCACTAGCAGTGTGAACCCCTATAAAAACTGAGGTATCATCAGGTGTTCCGGAAGGGTAAGCATAATCTGCTCCACGCGTGACACTGCCAGTGAAAAGTCCGGTTTCGTTACAGTCGGTGTTATTCAGTCCGGTAACAAACTCTGGATCTACCCAAAGATATCTGTTCTCATTTGTGAAACAGAAACATTAATGGTCTGTCAAATCGTGGTGACGACCGTAACACTTCTGTAGTGACAATTGCAACAGTGACTGAACGTACCCTTGATGTATAAGTATAAATACTGAGACAGTAATTTCGCTCTGTTGACAAAATCGCTGTACAAATACGGGCACGGCAATAGCAAATGAGTTGTGAAATGCACACGCCATATGCCGGAGAAGTTGGAATATTACTTCTCAAAAATGGGAAGTTCACTATTGGAAAGTCGAAATCATCGCGCTTGTCGTAAAGTTTTGTTTTCACACATCCAGAGTTGTCAAGGTAGATGTATAGGTCCAGGTATGATGCTGATGATGGTGTACTTTTTGTATGAATCAGTGTGATGTTTAACAAAATACAAAAAAACCAAAGTTGCAAAAATGAACAGTAAATTTAGTTATGCTGTACACAAATAGGCCCCAACTTTACCTATCACTCTTTTTAGTACAGAGACTGATGTATTAAATCCACAGGTATATATTTAAGTATGTATTTATGTATAAGTATACATAAGTATGCATATTTCACGGATTTTAGTTTTGGCTTCCGATCATCAGCTGCCCCGCCAGTAATATAGTAATCTATTTTTAATTATCTATAGAAGATTTGTTAAATTCAAGGACAGTATATACATGTGATTCTTAATTTTCTTTTCTTAAGAAAAAATTGAGCAAGATAAAATTCCTTAGTGGAATGAATTTATCTAAAATGCAGTATGGATTTTTATTTTTTGTACTCCGCTGGCCGAGACACGAGGCATTTTCATTCGATACATAACTGCTGGCAGAATCAGCCGTGTTTGTTTTCTATAAACAAATCAAAACATATATTATCTGTATAAAATGCATAAAGTACAAAAAATAAGAATCCAATTCAGATTGAAACTTTTTTGATAATTATTATTTAACATGCTTGAAATTAAAAGCAGGATTCTAATCGTAAAATCACATGTTTGGTATTACTTAATTACAAAATAGCAACAAGTAGAAATGTTCCTTTTATTACTATAACATGTACTATACGTCAACTTAGCTTAAATATATACATAAAACACTTTTTTGGCATGTCTTTTACTAAAAATAAGATGTAATTAGAAGTCATGATTTTAAAAAAGGAGATAATAAAACCAATTAACTAAATACCGAAGTTACTGTGAATTTAGTTTCTGCATATGCGCATTTCGACAACTTATGTTTCTTCAGAGTAGATAAAATCTAAACATTTGGAAGACCATACACTCAAAGATATTTATACTGTTAGAGAATAAATAACCAACATGGTCTTAATGCGAAACGAGCAGCTAAGGACAGAGCTTTGCATGAAGGAGATACTCCTTAGTTTTCAACAAAATTTACAAAAATTTAGATATTGTAAGGTTACTGTGAATTTAGCTTCTGCATATGCGCATTTGGACAACTTATGTCTCAGTGCAGATAGAATCTAAACCAAGGTGGGTAATAAACTTATTCACTATTTCTTTTTCAAAGTTGTCAAAACTTCACAATATGTTAAAGTAAAAAATTTCCTGAGACTCTGAAAGACTTATTTTTGAGGATTCTACATGGCAACAATTTTGATTTCAGCAATATGTATTGCTTAAACCCCTGCCCAAATTTTTGGAATGGTGGTCTGAAATGGGCTGTACTGGAGCCCGCCAGCTCTATAACCAGAGCCCCTGAAAACCGATTCAGGTGCCGGGTTTTTAATCTTGGTATGATGACATATGTATACTCGTTTTAACAAAAAGTCTTTTTAGTCTGGCATCTGCAGCTTTTTTTTCTTAATTGATTATGTTATTTTAGTTGGTGAAGTCTAGAAAAAGCTTCTCTTTACTGTAATTTATTTTCATACTGTAGAATAGGACAAGAATTCAAATATCCCTTGAAATTTGTTCCTCGTGCTGGTTTGCAGTTTGATGACAAATTAACCCCAGTATAACTAATGGATAATTTAAAAAAATCTTTTTGCTTAGTTACCGCAATTGAAGGGATGGGGATTCAGCGTTCCACAAAACCTGTTTAACCCACCATTTTAGAAATGCCTGTTACAAACCAGGACCATTACGGTTGACAAATTGATTTTGCACCTGCCTTATTGAAAAGAAAAGTTAAGTACTTTTTACCCTTTGATTTTGTCTCCGGTAATTTTTTCATTATGTTCATTTAGACATGTTGGTTCGGTATCTGTTATATAATATTTTACGAAAAGATATGGAGTAAATGAACATGAGACAATAACACATATGTCAACTCCAACTGCATTAATTTTAATGAGCTGTATGGCCAGAACCCAAACAAAGGAAATCCATAATTTCAAAAAAAGATATAAAATGCATAAAACCAAACGAAATCCGAATAATCAGTAATATCAAATATAGCTATAAGTATGCATCAAATAACAAAATACTGAAGTTACTGTAGATTTAGTTTCTGCATATGGCCATTTCAACAACTTATACTGGGGTTAATTATGTCTCATCAGTAAAGATAAAATCTAAACATTTGGAAGACCATAAACTTAAAGATGTTTAAAAACTGATAGAGAACAAATAACCAAACATGACCTAAATGGAAAGCCAGAATCAGTTAAGGACATAACTTTTCATGAGGTTTATACTCCTTAGTTTTCAACAAAATTCACAAAAGTTTAGATATTGCAAGTTTCCAAATAAAATCGGATTTCGGGTCAGCACCGAGTACTGACTACTGGGCTGGTGGATACCCTTGGGGACAAACACTCCACCAGCAGCAGCATCGACCCAGTGGTAACAAATAACAAAATACCGCTGTTTCTGTATTTGGCCTTGCTGTTATTTTATGATAAAGTTATTTTTTATTTTGTAAATATTTCAATTTTTTTCTCCCATGTTTTTTTTTTAATTTCTAGCAAACGTTTGATGTTATTTTTTAAATTTCATGCACGTTCAGAGAGGCACTTTCCCAGAGGATTTCATTACTTTCTTTTTGTGTGTAAAGAATTTGATAGTAAAAATTATTTGTAAAATTACAACCCTATTGGGCTTTGGCGGCTCTTGACAATTCTGTTCGGTAATTTTGTTTTTACCCCCAATTTCAACCAAAGATTAAACCTAACAGGAGCTGTAAATCACTCAGTTATTAGAAGCTATATTTTCGTCATAGCCTATATGGCCGAGTGCTCATGGGCGCTGGACGAAGTGCGTGTATTATTGGCAAAGATATCCGGAGGGGGGACAACCAAAATATTCTGATACAAATTATCATATTTTTAGACAGATATCCGGTCAAAAAGAGTGGATAACAAAGACACATTACAAGGGACCACAGTAAAACAGATACTTCTTTAAATATTATTAAACTAAACTGGCAGATGAGGATGGATCAATTGTAGTAATGAACAACTCTGACTCATCAGTGCAATACGTGCTATTACAAAAATAATATAAAGGTCATACAAAAAATAAGACCTTTCTTACAGAAATAATTGTAAAAAAAACGAAGTAGATTGCGATATCTTTACCCCTTTACCCGATCAAAACTCTTAAATTGACAGTTTTCCCAAGCCTCCAAAAATGTAGAAAGAAGGTAATCTGAAAACCTATTGGTTAGGCTTGTGACCATCCTACAGGAAAGATAGCAAAATTTATTGACTACAACTCAGGTAAGAACATTCCTTTCGTACAGCGACTTTATGAGGAAATTGGAAGCAGTTAAATCCTCTTCCAGTAAATACAATTTTGGCCAGTAAATACAATTTTGGCATAAAAACATTCCACAAGATGAAGGAACAGCGACCTGCGCTAAGGTTTGAATCCCAAGAAAGGAGAAAATACCATCAATGGAATGTCTTGTTCAACTTTTGCATAGTAGAATTCAAAACACACACCTTAAAGCTTAAAAAAAAACAAAAAAACAAACAAAAAACAAACAAAAAATCACACCTTAAAGCTTTAAAAAAAAAAAAAAAAAAAAAAAAAAAACACACACCTTAAAGCTTAAAAAAAAACAAAAAAAACCAAAAAAACCATACATACAACAGATATTTTGCCACAGCAATGCAGACAGTATTCTGTTGTCCCCTGCTGTTTCATTGTAAAGACATTTGAACTTAAATATTATTCAGGTGTCATCAAGCATTTGCTTCAAAATTAAGTACATATGTATTTACAAATTTTACTGGCTCAGTAGACTGTACCTGTATTCTAAATGTAATTTGTGTTCTGAGATGCATTTACAATCCAAAACATGAATAAACTGAAGAAACTCTATTCCCAGTTTCAATAATCACGAAATCATTTCACAGAAATATTAGGGATTGTCCACCAACTCGACACCTGAGAAACACTGGGAACTCCATCAATAATCTCACATTCTGTTACCGTTTTTGCCATGTCTTTGGACTTCGATTTTTGTAATCATCGCTTCCCTTGTTCCTTCGGTATTCTACTACCGTTGTTCCAAACAATCGAAGTAGATTCAAATTTGAACAAAATCTGGTTTTGACACAGATTTTGAAGGCTCTCATGTTCATTTGATGTACCATGCTGAAAATTTTCTTTTTAATATATGTTAGAGATAATAATATTTTAGCGTATTCACCAGCCCAGTAGTCAGACTTGTATGACATGAAAATTTTACCTTGCGTGCTTTAGAATCAAAATTCGAACCACTTACAAATACTGAGGCTTCATTCCGTGTATGAAACTCGGTAGATATCCTAAGTACTGGATTTGGCTTCCTATTTCGATAATTTTGGAAATGAGTATTTCTTATTGGACCACTTTTGGATTATGGCTTTGCATATTGTTTGATTTAAATGCTGCTGATAAGAGTTTACTCCTTGAAACCCGTGTACAGCTTTACGAAATTTACTGTTTTTTTTTATGAAACTTCCGTAAGTTTGGCTGGACAATTAATTCTGACATTTTTTCTACCTGATTCTTCAAAATATCACACCGCATGACAAAACGAATAGGCATTATATATTTGTTTATGCGTACGTTTTTTAAGATTATGTATTTTTGCATAATGTTTCTGAATTATAGTCCTATCAGAACCTGATTATCCCCGCACTTTTCTATTTTTATTTTATATTTTATATTGTTTTGGTCCCGTCCGTCTGTCCGTTAGATGGACCTTGTCAGTGGAACCCCTCGCTCATTTTTGGATTAAGTTTTTTAATTTTGTTATAGAAATGTTGCATATATGCTGCAGATGCGCAATAAGCGTTCGGATTTTTGATATTGGTCTTGGTGCAAACAAGAGGCCCCAAGATGTCTATTATATATATGTGAGCTTGTCAGTAGAACTCCTCCTACATTTTTGGATTTAGTGTTTTAATTTTGTTATAAAATTGTTGCATATATGCTGCAGATGCGCAATAAGCTTTCGGATTTTTTATATTGGTCTTGGTGCAAACAAGAGGCCCCAAAAAGTCTTTTTTGACATCTGTGAGCTTGTCAGTAGAATTCCTCCTTCATTTTTGAATTTAGTGTTTTAATTTTGTTATAGAATTGTTGCATATATGTTGCAGATCCGCAATAAGCTTTTGGATTTTTGATATTGGTCTTGGTGCAAACAAGAGGCCCCAAGATGTCTTTTTTGACAACTATGAGATTGTCAGTGGAACTCCTCCTTCATTTTTTGATTTATGGATTTAATTTTGTTGTAGAATTGTTGCATATAGTCTGCAGATGTGCAATAAAGTTTCGGAATTTTGATTCCGGTTCTAACTTTGGTAAATTTCCTGAAAATGTTAAAGACTCATAATTTTTTAACTTTTAACATATGCTTTCATTTTTTCAGAAGAGTTTGGAAAAAATAAAATTTTGAATACTTAGAACTCTGAAATATGATTCCAATTTTGGTAAATATCCTGAACGTCTCAAAGACCACTTATTTTTTGGAATTCTACCTAGAAACCATACATGTAGTAATTTGTTTCAATTAGGACTAACATTTTCACCAATTAAATTTCAAAAATATTTGATTCCAATTTTGGTTAATTTCCTGAAAGTCTCAAAGACCACTTATTTTTTTGAATTCTACCTAGCAACCAAACTGTTAGGATTTGTTTCTATTAGGGCAATCATTTTCACCAATTGGATTTTCAAAATAATCGATTCCAAATTTGGTAAATTTCATGAAAGTATCAAAGACCACTCATTTTTGGAAATTCTACCTAGCAACCGTATATTCTTGTATTTTTTCTTAGTAAAAATAGTGACTATCAATAATTTGATTTTGAAAATGTTGAAGAAAATTACCCAAAGGGTCTATAACGACTGTTTTCTGTGTCAAGAAGGTGAGTGCGGGGATGGCCATCTTTTCTGATGGCACCACTTCTAGTTTTTTATTGCAAAAGCCTTACATATTTCAGGACTTACCACATATCTGTTCAACAGAAATAAGCAACAATTTTTTTCCAGTTTTGACATTATTAATACTATTGACATGGCAATCAGGAAACCAAATTCGAAGAAGTGGGCAATTTTCTGTAACGCTTAACGACGTCTTAGAGTATCAAAATTAACCACTTTAGTCAAATGTTTATGCAATATGACAATTTGAATGGTATTTAAATTTTGAATTTACATAAAAGCGTTGTTCCTTTGCTTGTTTTTTACCATGTATTTGTAGAGACTTTGTCTCATGTGCATTTACTCCGTATCCTTTTATTCACCTTTCATTTCATATATGATTTATATATGTTCAAAACAAAAAAATATACAAGTTTTTACTGTAGCTTTGTCTTTAGAAAATCACTAAAACCGCACAGTAGATATTCAATGATGTTTCATTTAAATATAAATAGGGTAGTCAAAAAGGACGCTCAGCAATAATAACTATTGAAGAATGGCTTGGCATCTGACAAAATGAGAAGGTTACATTTTCAGGAACTTTGTTAGCATTTTAACAAGAGTATTAAGTAGCAGAGAACGAAATTATGTAAATTCGTAAACTCTTTTTACTTAAATGATCTAATAAGATTGTTTACAAAATTGTTTAAATAGCAATATACTGAAGTTACTGTGAATTTAGTTTCTGCATATAGCCA
This sequence comes from Modiolus philippinarum, assembly GCA_002080025.1. Lineage (NCBI taxonomy): Eukaryota > Metazoa > Mollusca > Bivalvia > Mytilida > Modiolidae > Modiolus > Modiolus philippinarum. The sequence goes on along the minus strand of MJUU01035387.1, from coordinate 64,732 downwards.
TTTCGACAACTTATGTCTCTTCAATGCAGAT